>OZ023265.1:87794288-88019288 GCA_964006375.1 Tillus elongatus
TGGTTTTTTCATTGTTGTATATTATCAATATATCATCGACATATCTTATCCACTTGATGTTTGGGTCTGTTTCTGTTATAATGGTGTTGATTTTATCTTATAACTGTTGTATGTATATTTCTGCCATGATGCTTGATAGTGGAGATCCCATTGGTAGTCTGTCTTCTTGGTTGTAGTATTCTCCGTTGAACTCAAAGTAATTTTGTTTTAATATGATGTTTAATATTTCGTTGATTTGTTTTTTGTTGTTATTTTGCATTTTATTTTCGATTATATTTGTGGTTTCGTTAATTGGTATATTGGTGTACATATTTTTTATGTCGAATGAGGCGAGTCTTGTGTTTTTGTTTATGTTTATGTTTTCTAATTTATGCACTAGTTTTATGGAGTTTTTTATGTTAAATTTGTTTTCTAGTTGTATTTGTTGTTTTAGTACTTGGTCTAGTTCTTTTGCTATTTTGTATGAAGGTGCATCTTTGAAGTTGATGAGTGGTCTTATTGGGTATCTCGTTTTGTGTATTTTTATTATTCCTGTCATTGGTGGTGCTTTAGGGTTGTTGTTATAATAATGTGTTGTTTTTTGGTTGAATATTGTCTTGTGTTTTTTATTATGTTTAATATTTGATTTTGGACTTTTTTGTTGGGTTTTCGTTCAGTCTCTTGCATTTGTTTGTTGAGATGAAAGTATTTGTTTTTTTCTATATAGTCCTGTGTGATACAATAGTGCGTCGCTTTTATCTGTTTTTGCTGTTGTTATGTTGTTATATGTGACTTTGTTTCTTATTTGTTTGATCATTTTTCCATGTGTACGGTTTTTTTATTTAGTCTTGTCAATTATTCTGTTTAATTGTGTTGCATGTTGGTTTTTCAGTAGTTCTAAGTTTGGGCTATTTATTGAATTTATTGCGTGTTGTGTGTCCACTATTATGTTCTCTATTTTAGATTTTTTTGTATCAGAAAAGTTGGTTTTTATGTTGTTTTCTATGAATTCTTTTTCTTCTGTTGTGAATTTTGTGTCTGTTATGTTTATGAATCTATCCTGAAATATGTGATGTGTTGTGGTTGTTATGTTTACGTTATCTAGTTTGTTCTTTTTAAGGTTGTGTAGTTATTTGTTTATTTTCTCTCATTTTTGTTTATAATCGGTTTTTATGTGGTTCATTATATTGTTATATGTTTGTGTCCATGTGTCATATTTCATCTAAATAAAGGCCATGCAAATAGACAAATTATCAAACTACAGTGATCAAGACAGGAGACTGATACACACGATACAATTTGAAGGCACAACCAATCAGAGAACAGTAAACCCACCAATAGAGGCTCAACGCGCAGGCGCCACGTACAACCTCAGACGTGGGACGCACGTGAGCGATCACAGTCAGCAGCGTGCTAATGATGAACTGGGACGGTTCGAAACTGCAGTCCACGTAACGAAATAACAAATCACTTAAAGTACAGCAAAAAAATAAAGTGTATATTTAAAAGTGATTACAGTGTAGTGCAACATTCCAAAAGATATATGTGTTTCTGATAAGAAACAGCAAAAATTTCTCACTGACTGACACCCTCTTCCTGCTCTTTCGTTGTCTGGTTAGGTCCCGACTTGAATATGGCTCAGTTGTGTGGGCTACTACTTATTAGATACATGTGGCAAGTATAGAATCAGTGCAAAGGAAATTTCTAAAATTTCTTAGCTTTCGTGAGGATGGTCAATATCCTTCTATTGGTTTTCCTCAGGAAAGTTTACTTCTTCACTTTAGTCTGCAGAGTCTGTTGATGCGCAGGCAATGCAGTTTCGTTATATTTTTATAAAAATTGGTTAATCCTGTTTTCGATTGCCCTAATCTGCTTCAGCAACTTAATTTCAATGTGCCTCGTGTCGCAGCACGTTTTCCAGCACATTCTATCTTCCGACTGCTCATATGCGATTGCTGCGATCGTCTCCAATTTACCAGATGTGCAATGATTACTCTGTACTGCAAGACTGCCTAGATATATTCTCATGTAATATATCAGAGATAAAAGTGTTTTTCAAAACGATCTAATTTGTGACTCTCTTTTGTGTAGTTTGTTTCATTATTGTTTGTTATTATGTTTTTTTGTACCAGCCCATCGTTAATTTGGCTTTTAAGCTGTTGGATGGTGTATGAATAAATAAACAAATAAATAAATAAATAATATATAAATGTAAGGATAAAATGCTGATTCAAGAAAACTGATAATTTTATGGCACAATAATTACATCAATTTTCTCGGACAATATAACGATTTTCATTTTTTTACTCAAAAACCGCGCATCGCAGGAAGGGAACTTAAGAGAGTTTCAAATTGAACAGGGAATGTAAAAATAATTTTTAGTTGAGAAAAAATTATTTGCGTACCATTTTTTTATTCAAAATTATCTAAGGCAGTGCCCGTACGCACGCCACTGTTAAAGCTGAAAATTATGTTTTTATTGAAAAATATACATATTTATTAGCTGTCTCTCCATACTAGATATCACTGAAATATGTAAAGCGGTTTCAAAAATATTAACTAATTGCCAGTTTTTTCCTACAACTTTAACACCCCGTTTTTTCATAACAGCACATTTTTGGACCATAGTTTGTAAATCAAACTCTCATTAATTTTTCATGTAGATTCACAGCCTTCAATAATTGCATAGCATTAAGGAACATCCTGTATATCTACGTTAAATTTTAAATTGTCTTGCTAATTGTCCCTGGTAACTAAGTTTACATAACTTAGTCTTACCTAACTCAAACATTACATCCATTTGCACACGAATCACAAACAGGAAACTCATACGAATAATAGGATCATATGCATATGATATACACGATACGGAATACGGATGCAGTCTTGTTAAATGAAAGGTAAAGAGGTAAACGGCTGTGATCTGTGAAGCCGTTCCATGGCCTGTGGCGCCCATCGAACGTCTCGATTATGACTTACAGAACAATGATGTTAGATAGCGATTTATTTGACTGGTCTAGGAGACTTGTTGACTGACTGGGACTGGCGCTTGAACGCCTGCTCAAATCTTTAGTGCCAGAGTACCGCGAGGTTTCAAACAACATTGTCTCTATTTCCTGACAATAAATTAGGATTTTAATGGTTTCCTCCAATTGGGAATAATATTGTTCAATTATTTTTGGTTGTTCTTCTGCAGCACCACAGTACTTATGGACAAGCTGCCCCTTTTGGGAATAAGTTGACTGTATTTGTTAGCCAATTCAATCTCTGAAAGTGAAAAGGTAATTTTGACAAAATTCGACACATGTGATCCCTTTATAGTGACTACTATGTACCAAAAGTTTCTAGATACATAAAAAACTGAGCTATAAAAGTATATACCCTATTATAATGCACTTGCTGTATATTTGAACTTTTACATAATTAAAGATATTTAAGTACTTACATCTTTATTTTATTTGTTCAATTGAAGTAGTTGTATATAAGAAACTCTTCACTGTTTTGCATTTTATTTAGAACTGTGTTTCCTATAAACATAAGCTCAACTTATTTCTATAAAGTTTGTATAATTTATTTGCCGACTATATGACTATCATTATTATTACTTGCAGGTTGTCCTGAATTCACATGTGATGAAACAGTTTGTTTATCCCATAATAAACGTTGCGATGGATTTTATCATTGTAGAGATGGAACTGATGAAGATAATTGTCCAACAACGGGTAAGTTATGTGATAGTGTAGGTTATAGTTTATATAATCTGTTGTACCTGTATGTATAATATTGAATTTTAAAACCATTTGTATAAAGAAAAATTCAAATGAAAATAGGAAGACTTTCAAAAGGTACATATATATATATATATATATATATATATATATATATATATATATATATATATATATAAGCTTGAACTACAGCTATTGGAACCAATTTCCCAGGTCCACGTAGATTTAGAAATGTTTATGCAGGTGGTCAGGTCATGGCACTTATTACTTTTTATGGGTGTGCTATTTGTAAGTGCCAGAACAATATTTTTTTTAATTCAATACACTATACGTTTTGCATCTAAGTCAACCATTTAAAAAAATAGGTTTATGTTTAACAGTTTTAGAGACATGTAATTTTTTGAGAATTACATAGATTCACAGTTCTCGTGATCACTTTATGCTGAGTATTATATTTAGGTGGTATTTTGCAAATTGGTAGTCCATGAGTTAAGAAGATGTAAATGGGAAGCTCAAAGGCCTCACACATTGCGATCTTTTAACACTGTTGTACTTGAACAGTTTTACATGAGCTGAACAAGGTTGTAAAACCGAAGTGTGTGTTTACAAACCGTTCATCTTGCTGACGAGCAATATGGTTAAAAATAATCTGGCGGAGCCAGATTCAAATATATAACCCGGCAGTTTTCATATGTGTTTAAACAAGTCAGTAGTGGTGTGTGGTGAAAACAGACTTAAAGAAGACACCTCCTTCCAGTGGCATTTATTGTTGACTGACAGGACTAAGATAACTCTGAAATGATAGGGAGTGTGCTGGTTTAGAAAAATTGAAAGCTACGCCTCAAGAGATTTAGTTTGACTTGTTAGGTAAACCAGCTCTGAATATGAATGTTAGCTAATAATTGTTCTTTTCTTAGTGTTGTACTTTATAACTTGGTATTTTTTATTTTAAAATTAATGTTACCTTACCATACTTAAGATATTGTAAAGGCGTCTCGTCTGGAGGATTAGACCTCTCAAATTTACATATTTCTCAGTAGACTTCATTGTTATGATATTTACCATCTGTACAATGGAATTTTAAAGATGGTTAGGAATAAGCCAACAAGGGTCATTTCTTTTCTTTTTTACAATTGGCAATACATCTGCTACCCTATCTCAGGTAGATCACGTAGGCAAATTCAAGATTCATTCAAAGCAGTTCTTCTTTAGACTCGACTCAAGCAACACGCTTGTGAGCATAATCATTAATCATTTCGTAGAGTTCTTATGTACTCTAAAGCATACCATAATATAAGTAATTTTGTATAAGTTTACAGTTTGTTATTAAACGTTAGTGTTATAAAATCAGCGTTTAATTTAACAAAGCATAATCAGGTCCTTCGAGCTATCAAGAAACAAAAACAAATAAAATGTGGTACATCAGTACAAAACATAATTAAACATATATATATATATATATATATATATATATATATATATATATATATATATATATATATATATATATATATATATATATATATATATATATAGATATATATATATATATATATATATATATATATATATATATATATATATATATATAAATAAATAATATGTAGAATTAAAAAAGTAGTAGAAGTAGAAGTAAAAAAATTAAGTTGCATGGTTGCATGAATAGGTTACTCTAAAATGTTTGACCTGTGATGGCTTACAAACTTAAAAGCTACACCTCAGGACAATTAGTTTGACTGGTCACTTGACTAAGATTACTCTGAAATGGCAGAGAGGTATTGGTTTACAAAAATTAAAGGCTGCTCTTCAAGACATTTAGTTTGAGTGGTTTACTTCGACATGATAGAAACTTGAAAACATATACACATAATGGAAATATAATCTTCGAGACAAAACGTTGGTTTGCACATGCGCATATGCTATATTTGAATTATACTCGTCGAGACGAGTAAAGTGACACCTCATACATGCCCTCTATACCAAAAGTTGGGTTGCGCATGCGCTAATCACATTTGACTTCCGCTTACTGAGACGAGTAAAATGATACCCCACACATTCCCTCTAAATTAAAAGTTTTTTTGCGCATGCGCATAAGCTATATTTGAATTCTACTCACCAAGGCGAGTAAAATGACACATCGCAGAGTCCTCCAAACCAAAAGTTGGTTTGCGCATACGGTAACCGACACACTTGACTTCTGCTTACTAAGACGAGTTAAATGATACCTCACACATGCCCTCTAAACCAGAAACTAAAAAAAGTTGGTTTGCGCATGCGTTAGCCATCATATTTGAATTCTGCTTACTGCGACGAGTAAAATGATACCTCACACATGCCCTATAAACCAAAACGTGGTTTGCGCATGCGCATATGCCATATTTGAATTGTCTCTTCGAGACGAGTAAAATGATATCCCACACATGCCCGCTAAACGGAAAATTTAGTTGGTTTGCGCATGCGTTAATCGCCGTATTTGAATGCTACTCATCAAGACGCGTAAAATCACACCAAACACTTGCCCTCTGAACCAAAAATCCAGAATCAATGAGCCGTGTTGATTTACAAAAATTGAAGGCTGCTCTTCAAGACATTTATTTTGGCTGGTCACATGACTAAGATTACTCTGAAATGCTAGAGACTTGTTGGTTTACAAAAATTGAAGACTACTCTTCAAGACGTTTACTTTGGGTAGTTAGGTTACTTTGAAATGAAAGAAACTGGAAATCATAGATATTGTTACGACCCAGATGTCGTAACTTGTTTTTTTTGTTTTTGTTAATCTCTCATTTTTTAAGTTTTGCTTCTATTTGATGTGTTCGCACGCGAGTGAGTATTTAGGATGACACAGACTGTGTCTGTGTTCATCTATAATGATCATCGAGCGGGTGATACCTTCAGTATCCCTGCTCGTTTAATTCTCTTAAATCTACAATTAAAATACAGCGGAATTGGGGGTCATCTGCTGTCTTTCTATGTCTTGTGAACGGCTGGTTACATAGCGCAAAGTCGATCCGATGCCTATATGTTGGCATGACTGGGCGCATGTGCATGGAGTGATGAGGGAGGCCTTGTCCATGGCGTTCGCTCTTCTGGTTTCATCTGTCGTAGGGGCAATAGTGCTATTGTAGCCAGGCCCATTTGTGTAGTTTAATGTCACCACGTTAAGTTGATAAAAACGTCGTTCTTCAGGGCAAGCTGGTGCTTACATCCAGACTAGTGTGATTATGTTTTAGGGCCACTGTCATTCCAGTGTATTAGGATAATTGAGAGCGTAGAGGGCCGCTGCTGTCAATAGGCCGCTGTTAGTTGTATGGATCTGTTACCGGCCTGAGTTACGCTGAGAAAGCTGCTCCTGGTCTTACACAGATGAGTATTAAAGCAACCACCTCATCGTGGCAATTCAGTTTAATTGTGTGAATTAATTTCTGTGCCATTGCCTACGTGCAGATATCCTTTTTTGCGTGTGCCTTATCTTCAATATCATTTGAACTTGTGTGACAGATAACTACTGTAATGTCATTGCCTGCCGGTACAGTCGTGGACCTGGTGGTCGTCACCATACCATGACTGCTTGAGTGATTATACTGAGTGTCATTGTGGCCAGTCGTTCAACTTCATTAACTGTTATTATTATTTATGATCATTGACCTATAAGGTCGTTCACGGCACTATTTGTTATTATTGGTCTTGATTATTGACCTGCAGGGTCGTTTACTTTAGACTTGTTAATATTATTGATGATTACTGACCTAGACCTATAGGGTCGTTTATTAAGATAGTTGTTCATCACGACATAAACTCCACGAAGGGACGTCACCCCTAAGTGTTTAATTAAGTCAGTTTCAACCCACCATTGAAGTGCATTATTGTTTACCCTGTGAGAAGTGCTGAACGCTTCTTGCAGTTTTATTCTGAAGGGATAACTGACTTGTTACATAAGTAACACTAACTTTAGAACAATAATTTATTGTTCAGGCCCATCAGGCAGATCATTTTAACCTGCTTAGGTTATATTACCTTTGTGAAGGGTGTGTGAGCTCATTCGCCAAAGAGTAAACATTGATGTTAATTAATAGCTGTTGATCTTATCTGCCAGTAGTTACCCATATAATAGGTACACCTTATTGTATTTGTGTCGGTCCGTATTACCATACAGCCTATTGTTATCGTAGCATAATTCTATGCCACCGCTGTATTTACACTGTAAATATATGGGTTATTATTATTTCTGTTAGTATTATTTTCTGAATATACCATTGCCTGTGTTTGTGTCGTTCGAGCTCGCGTTTCGCGGATTAGCAAAATTATTGGATTATAGAAGTATTATTGATCTTGATTCTAAGTCACCAAGTCATCATAGTTCCCCGCGTAGGTACTATAACACCTTGAACCTGGTTGCGGACAGTGGCTGGCGCCTGGTAAATTAAGTTTCTAAGATTATTATTATTATTATTATTATTATATATATATATATATATATATATATATATATATATATATATATATATATATATATATATATATATATATATATATATATATATATTAATTGATAAACTCAGAGTGTTTATATGACACCTGAACCCCTCTGAGATGTCTCCATGCTTGAGCTCTGCTTAGGCCTCCGCTGCTTATTGAGGGTATTGTGGTGTGTTCCACCTCTCTGGTACTTAGTAGCGAGCGGTCATAGCATAATTGAAATCTACTCTTCAAGACATTCAGTTTGAGTTGTTAGGTAACTTTAAACTGATAGAGGTTAGGAGTCATATATATATATATATATATATATATATATATATATATATATATATGATCTGGAAAACTGACCCAGACAGAGGTCGCCGTGGGTTGGAGAAATGATGGCTATTTTTGGTCGTTTTTTCTTACGGGGATTTACATGGGGAACTGAGCTCGGAGGCCCAAAGGTCTATCACTTACATAAATTAGGAACAACCTTGCATATTAAAAATAAGACGTGTTTATATTTTATCATTGAAAAATAAAACTATATTTTCACTAACCAAGTTGATATCATCAGAGGATGGAGAATGATGGAATTTTTCATCTTCAAATGACGCTAACTTGGTTAATAAAATAAATAATGTTAAATACCATACAATTGAAAAAATAAAGTCAAAACTCTCTGTACAAATCAGGACTGTACTTCTATAAAAAATAAAACTGGAAATAAAATATAATCAGTTCATTTATTATTTGTGGCCACAATAAAAATGCAATAAACTAAACTATAAATGAAACACAAACAAAAAAGCTCTAAAATATGAGAAACCCAAAACTAAAATTGAACACAAATTATTTATTCTTATCTGATTACTAATCCAGTAATTTTTTATGCATCAAATTTCCAACACGCGGGGAAATATGTAGACAACAGTCAAGTAATTGTAGTTAAAAGTTGATTTTCACTAGATTGTAACTATTAACTATTGCTAAATTGAAGTGAATCAGTGAAACTGAACCAAAACACAAAATAATAAGGTACACCATAGCAGAGTAGTGGAATTCGCAGAGCGAGTAAGCTGCAGAGTTCAGATTATGAGGTGAGGGTTCGAGTCCGGTATTCATACAGTCGGCTTTTTTACTCGAATGATTATGATTAATTATGAGCAGTGTCTTTTGTCTATATGTGTGTGTAAGTGCTCCCTACACAAACCTAAAATTTGAACGTGCAAAGTTTGTCTACTGAGTTCTTATAATTATGTTATGTAAGGGGAAATTATAAATAAGTGGAAAGCGCAATGAAAATGGACCATGCTGTAGCATGTTTATTAAAACGACCCATTATCAAGAAATCTACAAGGACACCAACGATTCACGTCGCCGTATAGATCAACCCAATGATATAGATGAATTACTGCAAATAAGACTTCCCCAGGCGCTGACAAAATGTGCAAAAGAATAGATCTGGCATAGCTCTGGCAGAATTCTCGGTTTTAGGCCAGGGGGTATAAAAATACATTATAGCACCAAACTATTTTCTTTATTGCAGTCTCTATCAGTTTCAGCAAGTTTTACATCTTGTTATTGGTGCAGTAGGTGGTGGTTAATATATTTTACGTAGGCATTCAGTTACAGTCTAATCGTATACGAAAGTTTGTTTTATTAAAATCTCTATATTACTCTGTTAGGTAAGGTAATTTGAATTTGAGATACTGTTATTTATTCGGAGTTGTTATATCAGAATTTCTCTATAACTGTTAAGTTACACTTTCATTCACAAAAAGATAACAAACACCACAGTTGACAAACTCCGCACCCACCAGTCTTAAGACTTATTGGGGGGGGGGGGGGCTTACACACACACACACACATATATAAACAAAGGACAGCACCCATTAACTCACTAGAACCAGTCTTACCACATTCGACTCAAAAAACCGACTGTCTGAATAAAAAACCAAAACCTGCGATATCATAGTTGGAATTTTAGAAATCACTCGCTGGCGAAGTGTGCTATTCGGCTGGCTACATACATAGGGAAGTAGTGTAACCATTGATGTGGCACACTTTTGGTGAAATTTTTTTAAAAAAATTCACTAATGAGGAGATCCCGACTTTTTAATTTTGAAAAAATTTCTTCAAATGAGCGCTAATTAGGCAATTTAGAACACATATCCTGGGTCAGTTTTAATTTGTGTGTGTATGTCTGTCTTTTTTGAGTTATGGATTCTTACACTCCGAAGCCACAATTTTTTTCTCGCAAAACAAATTAATTCCCCAATATTATGCCCTCTTTCTCGTCGCTTTACAACCAGCTTGCAGCTACCTTTGGTTTTACCGACTGTACTAGTTTCTAACAGATGCCAGTAGGAAGATTTATTTGTGTAAGAAACGATGCCAGAATTGTGGTTATGGTTGGAGTACACACACTAATATTTATGGTATCTTATAGACTCACTGATCAGATGCGCCCCCTGCACAAAATAATTTCAAACAGCCAGTGATCAGTGCTGCGTTGCCAGATATGGTTTCCTCAGCATTGTCTCGATGGAAGATCGATAAATTCCAGGGTCGTTTATTCGTTTGCTCTTTGTATTTCGCTTCTGTCTAAAAATGTGTGTAGGTTTTATAGATGTATGGTTGTGGATTCTTACATTAAATGTCGAATAAAGTAATCAGAGATAGCTACACACTCATAATAAATGTTCATTACTATAAATAAAAATCTGATTGTAACCGTTCTTCAAGGAAACATTTAGGTTTGAATAAATTTGATTAACAAAATTTGAAGTTCATTTGTGTCTAGATTATGAGTGCAAAAGCCTGGACGCAGCAAGTGTGTTATGGTAGCGAATTTTCATAGAACTGTTTTGAATGTTAAATATATATGTATGTTTTTAATGAAAGACATCAAATTTGGTGGATATTATAACCTTTATAGTAAAAACAATGTAGCATATTGCACCAAAATACCTTTATTCTTTAAAACAGTACAACAATTTTCCCGAAAAAACTGGTTGGATTTTCCTGGCCAACGAACATATCAAAGCAATTTACACAAAAATTACTCTTGCCAAGATATGGATATTCACAAAAAACTTTTTGACAGAAATCTAAAAAATGTTTCAACTATTCACGGAAATTTGAGTGGTGGAAGTGAAGTGGAAGTAAAGAAAACCATGAGAAAAAAATATATCATATTTTCATGTCACAAGCTGTCAGAATATGTCTGACACTAGGAAGTTTCATTTAACATTTGTGAAAAAAATGTACTAACTACTTACATATTATGAAAATTTAAACCTAGATAATCTTATAAAATTAATCATTTCTTACTTTTTTGTATCAATGGTTATTTACATTAAATTTTTTTTTCAGAAAATCTCTAAATAATCTCATCATCTGATCGGATGTTAGAATTTTAAAAAATTCAAAATTTTCTTTTTTAAAGTGATCCTTACAAACAGAAATCAGTTTGGCTTTTTGCAAAATTTATTTACAGATAACATAATAGAAAATATATCTTTAATTTCTCATAATTATTATACCAAAATAAATGTAACTGAAAAGTTATATGACACTCTTAATAATAACAAAATGTATGGGACTATTCCTTGATTTAAAAAAAGCATTCAATGCAGTCTCACATGATTTACTGTTGATAAAACTGGAAAAATTTGGTATAGGAGGTCTTGCTCTCAACTCATTTAAATCATACCTTTATGATAGAAAATAAAGATTCCGCTATAGGCTGACGTTAAGAAAAATGCGCACTAACTTACGTAATAATAAACCTATATCCTTCATCAAATAATATTTAAGTAATTGCTGCTAAACAAGCTTCAAGTGCTAGTTGTTTATAAATAAGATATTTCAGAAATATAACATATTGAGTATTTTATGCTTATAAGCTTATACTGAAATTTTATGTAGAATTAAAAAATTACATAATATACCAAATGTTATTTTCGAATAATTAAGATGGTGTTTAACTCCCTCACCATAAAGTTAATGTTTTAGAAAACACAAAATATTTTTGCTGATTTAAAAATGTGTAAAATTAAAAACTATAAACTTTCAACACCTTTGCTTTAGTAGTCTGTGAACAAGCGCCGCATCTATGTAAATGCATCATTCCATTTTTAATCTTTATGTCTTCTGTAATTTGTGTAAAATCAACTACTTTGACGCTAATTGTATTAACAAACCTAAGACTTATTATTGCAAAAATATTCTGGATTTACGAAAATGTTTTTTCACGTCGGTCTATTTCTGCGGCTATGACCAATCACCAACGCCAGGGCGCACTTTCACCTCACTATCCTGTAAATTTTGCCGAATGACTTGATTTTTGTGAAGAAGATATGGATCTTTAGCGTGCTCAACATTGCATGGTACATGGGACTGCCACCTTAATGCCCGCACTTAAGGGCTGAACGTGCAGATGCCACAACCTCGGTTGATGTTAATTTACAGTATGTACTGAAAAATAATTTGACATTTCTACTGGGAATTGAACCCGGGAGCCTTGGGTCCAGAGGCACATGTTCTTACCCCCTGATCACAGAGGCTGCTAACTAGGTAAAATGTATTTTGTTAGATTTAAATCGTTCTTGCATTTTCGTGTCCATTTTTATGTATAAGGAATTGTTTTTTTATTTGGTAACATACTTACTGTATCTTAAATTCTTATCTTAATTAGGCGGCGATCAGTGTAGCTGCTAAGACATAGAATAGTAAATTTTAACGTTTTTGAAAAGCATTCTTTATAACTTTATAACTAAAAAATGGTAAAACAGCGGGCTAATAAAATTGAAAGTGTGAAAATATATGACAGTATAGCTGGAGTATTTCCTTTACTCTACATTTCACATAAGGTTTTTGTTTCAGTAAATTACCTTTAATCCAAGAAATCGCTATACTAGAGCCCGTTCACAAAATCATTTCAATATTATTACCTCGTATAGCTGACAGTAAACATTAAATATTTCTGCAAACGAACTGCACACAATATTGCAGTTAATTAGCTTGGGTAATGTCAATTGTCAGTGACATATCACCACTTATATTAATTGCGTCAGTGGTAATCGTAGGTCGCTAAAATTTAAAAAACTTTGGGCGCAGCAAGTGCGTTATGGCAGTGAATTTTCATTAAAATGTTTTTAAATAGCAACTATCTGTGTTTTTTAAGAAAGCAGGCATCAAATTTGGTTATCAGTATAACCTATATAGTAGAAACAATGTGCAAGGTTTCATCGAAATAACTTTATTGTTTGAAAATGTACAAAAATTGAGCTATTCAAATTTGAAGCATTTAGTGAATATTCGCCACGATAACGCACTTGCTGCGTCCCGAATTTCTGCTCTTACAAACCTGCATTATATTTCGATGGAAAATGCAATAACATAAGGCATGTTCGTTTCAAAAAAAAAAAAAAAAAGAAAATGTGTATTACAAACGACTTATCAACGAGTTATGGGCCATCCTGTGATTGTCGAAATATTTTTAAGATGTAGCTCAAGATACCCTATAATTAATGTATACAATTTTTTCGTATCTTGTATAATAACGGATTTATTGAGCTTTATTGATTTTTTACGAAAATTCGACAAACATTATACACCCTTAAACGATAAACTCCATAGCTAAGACTACTGCCAGAGCATCAGAGAAAGGGTCTATTTGTAATGAATTTTCTGGACATATTTTAGTAAAATGAAGGACAGTGATGGTTGAAGCTAAGACTTCAGGGTTTTCAAAAGATTCTTCTTTATACATTTTCTTTCCATAGCCCATAATAGTTTCAAGATCTTGGCCTAAATGTTGCCAATTTTGACGTTTTAAATCGCGACTTTGACTTTTTGAGGAAAACCTCAATTTATCTTTCTTTAAATGCCTCTAACTGTTTTGTCTTTCAACTTACAGAGCTAAATTTTTATCGGTAATTTACCTATAATGATATAAACCTGCGTGCCGATTTTTTTTTCGAAGGGAAACACAAAATTTTCGGGGAAAACCTGGGCCCACTTTCCTGGCTAACGATTTGGTATTCACCAAATTTGATTTAATTTAATCAATCATTTATTTTTTGAGTTATCTGTGTGATACATACATACATACATATATATATATATATATATATATATATATATATATATATATATATATATATATATATATATATATATATATATATATATATATATATATATATATATATTTATTTATTTATTTATTTATTTAAACTGACCCCAGATATGTAGATATGTGTTCTAGGGGGCCTAATTAGCGCTCATTTAAAGAAATTTTTTAAAATTCAAAAGTCGGGATCCCCTCAATAGTGAATTTTTTTTAAAGAAAATTCACTAAAAACTGCAGTTTCAATGTCTAAAATTATTACAATTTTTTCGTGTCTAAAATTCAAGTACCTTTCGTAAAGTAAATCGTTTAAAGCCTTGACATTAATTTTTTGCATGTTGGCACTAGCATTAAAAAACACGTAGTGCTGTTGACTTGTCTTAATAAACGGGTGAGTGCGGTGAATAAAACATATTGACTGCTTCATTTCAGGGTCACTATAGTTTTTCAGCATACCCCTTGTTTATATATTGCCAGATATGGCCTCGTCATATTCCTGGAACTTTCTAAGTTTTTGGTTAATGTATACCGAATTCAGAGCGTCAATATAGGCTTATTGCTGCTTAGGAAATGTGTGAATAAATTCTTGACCAAGAACATTATTTTAATCCTTTAAACTGAATAACCGATCACTTCAAGTTTGTAGAATTTAGATATGTTTACATCAATTATTAAATCTTCCTTGGCTTGTAAATTTAACACAGTTGTATCTCTTATCACGGCATATTGTTTATGTTATCCTCTGACTTACCTTTTATAACCATAATCTTTCACTTAAACATTATTAAAAGAATGTATGGGTATGTTATTAACACGTTTTAGTGAATGTTCTTAAAAACAATTAGCTAATGAGGAGATCCCGACTTTTGAAAAAAAATTCCTCAAATGAGCGTTAATTAGGCCCCATAGAACACATATCTGGGGTCAGTTTCGATTTTTATATGTTTATGTATGTATATATATATGTGTGTGTGTGTGTGTGTGTGTGTGTGTGTGTGTGTGTGTGTGTGTGTGTGTGTGTGTGTGTGTGTGTGTGTGTGTGTGTGTGTGTGTGTGTGTGTGTGTGTGTGTGTGTGTGTGTGTGTGTGTGTGTGTGTGTGTGTGTGTGTGTGTGTGTGTGTGTGTGTGTGTGTGTGTGTGTGTGTGTGTGTGTGTGTGTGTGTGTGTGTGTGTGTGTGTGTGTGTGTGTGTGTGTGTGTGTGTGTGTGTGTGTGTGTGTGTGTGTGTGTGTGTGTGTGTGTGTGTGTGTGTGTGTGTGTGTGTGTGTGTGTGTGTGTGTGTGTGTGTGTGTGTGTGTGTGTGTGTGTGTGTGTGTGTGTGTGTGTGTGTGTGTGTGTGTGTGTGTGTGTGTGTGTGTGTGTGTGTGTGTGTGTGTGTGTGTGTGTGTGTGTGTGTGTGTGTGTGTGTGTGTGTGTGTGTGTGTGTGTGTGTGTGTGTGTGTGTGTGTGTGTGTGTGTGTGTGTGTGTGTGTGTGTGTGTGTGTGTGTGTGTGTGTGTGTGTGTGTGTGTGTGTGTGTGTGTGTGTGTGTGTGTGTGTGTGTGTGTGTGTGTGTGTGTGTGTGTGTGTGTGTGTGTGTGTGTGTGTGTGTGTGTGTGTGTGTGTGTGTGTGTGTGTGTGTGTGTGTGTGTGTGTGTGTGTGTGTGTGTGTGTGTGTGTGTGTGTGTGTGTGTGTGTGTGTGTGTGTGTGTGTGTGTGTGTGTGTGTGTGTGTGTGTGTGTGTGTGTGTGTGTGTGTGTGTGTGTGTGTGTGTGTGTGTGTGTGTGTGTGTGTGTGTGTGTGTGTGTGTGTGTGTGTGTGTGTGTGTGTGTGTGTGTGTGTGTGTGTGTGTGTGTGTGTGTGTGTGTGTGTGTGTGTGTGTGTGTGTGTGTGTGTGTGTGTGTGTGTGTGTGTGTGTGTGTGTGTGTGTGTGTGTGTGTGTGTGTGTGTGTGTGTGTGTGTGTGTGTGTGTGTGTGTGTGTGTGTGTGTGTGTGTGTGTGTGTGTGTGTGTGTGTGTGTGTGTGTGTGTGTGTGTGTGTGTGTGTGTGTGTGTGTGTGGGTGTGCGTGCGTGCGTGCGTGCGTGCGTGCGTGCGTGCGTGCGTGCGTGCGTGCGTGCGTGCGTGCGTGCGTGCGTGCGTGCGTGCGTGCGTGCGTGCGTGCGTGCGTGCGTGCGTGCGTGCGTGCGTGCGTGCGTGCGTGCGTGCGTGCGTGCGTGCGTGCGTGCGTGCGTGCGTGCGTGCGTGCGTGCGTGCGTGCGTGCGTGCGTGCGTGCGTGCGTGCGTGCGTGCGTGCGTGCGTGCGTGCGTGCGTGCGTGCGTGCGTGCGTGCGTGCGTGCGTGCGTGCGTGCGTGCGTGCGTGCGTGCGTGCGTGCGTGCGTGCGTGCGTGCGTGCGTGCGTGCGTGCGTGCGTGCGTGCGTGCGTGCGTGCGTGCGTGCGTGCGTGCGTGCGTGCGTGCGTGCGTGCGTGCGTGCGTGCGTGCGTGCGTGCGTGCGTGCGTGCGTGCGTGCGTGCGTGCGTGCGTGCGTGCGTGCGTGCGTGCGTGCGTGCGTGCGTGCGTGCGTGCGTGCGTGCGTGCGTGCGTGCGTGCGTGCGTGCGTGCGTGCGTGCGTGCGTGCGTGCGTGCGTGCGTGCGTGCGTGCGTGCGTGCGTGCGTGCGTGCGTGCGTGCGTGCGTGCGTGCGTGCGTGCGTGCGTGCGTGCGTGCGTGCGTGCGTGCGTGCGTGCGTGCGTGCGTGCGTGCGTGCGTGCGTGCGTGCGTGCGTGCGTGCGTGCGTGCGTGCGTGCGTGCGTGCGTGGTGTGTGTGTGTGTGTGTGTGTGTGTGTGTGTGTGTGTGTGTGTGTGTGTGTGTGTGTGTGTGTGTACACGCATTAACATATATGTGGCAGACTCTGGCAAGTATAGTACCAGTTTGTGACGGTTCATCAATTTGTGACGGATTTTTTGGTCCGCCACAATTTTTATAGCTAAGAAACCGAATTACGAAGGTTAGTTTTGTACGAAAAACATAAAACTATGAGATCCGTTATAATTCGCTTACGGGATAGCAGTACTTACCTTGCTTAGATAACCATATTTGTGACAGTTTGAATAAAACTAGCAACAGCGCCCTCTGCATGAGTGTTTTAAAATAAGCATTACCATATTTGTGGAAGATTTTTTAAACACAGACACAACAAGTTTGTGGCGGATTTCTAAAAATAGAATCTGCAGTGTTGCCGATTGAATACTGGCTCTTTGGAATGGGAGCAGTTCGTTTGTTGTGTCTTGAGTACAATCTTGTATGACTAAAAGGTTCAAGCAGGTAGTTTCTTTTGTCATCATGGAATAATACGGATTATATTATACTGCTCCTAAGGCAAGATATCCACTAAATTTCATTAAAATAACTTTGTAATATACATGGTAAGGTCTCTCCCAAGGCAACATATGTAGTAAATAGCCATCAATAAAAGAGGCACTTGCCAAGTTTCATCACAATCGGTTAATTATTTTTTGAGTTATCAAATGGATACCTATATATATATATATATATATATATATATATATATATATATATATATATATATATATATATATATATATATATATATATATATAAACATATAAAAATTGAAACTGACCCCGGATATGGGTTCTAGGGGTCCTAGTTCGCGCTCCTTTGAAAAAAAATTTGCAAAGTCTCACCATCGATACCTTTCTATTGGTGTTTTTTTTAAATAAAAATACACTAATACTTGACATTTGTTCGTTAAAACTCGAATAATATAACGTTTCATTAAAACAGATTTGTTATTTTCGGAGAAAAAATTTTTTTCTAAAGAAAACTCAAAATTTTCCCGGAAAACCATTTCCGATTATCCTGGATAACGAATTCATCCAAGCCATCAATAAAAGAGAGGCACTTGCCGAGTTTAATCAAAATCGGTTAATTATTTTTTGAGTTATCGGATGGATACCTATATATATATATATATATATATATATATATATATATATATATATATATATATATATATATATATATATATATATATATATATATATATATATATATATATATATATATATTAATATAACGTGTTAGGGTTTGTTTATTAGAAAACTTTTAATTTCATCAAACAGCTGGTATTCTGTGCTGAAATCTTTAACGTTAACGTGCCCAACATCCCATGGTACATGAGACTGACAGCGTAACGCCCGCACTTAAGGGCTGACCGTGCAGATGTTCAGATTGCTCAAACACAATGCCACAACCTCGGCTAATGTTAATTTACAGTATGTACTGAAAAATAATTTGGCGTTTCTACTGTGAGTTGAACGCGGGAGGCTTAGGCTTGAGCTATGTTGTTTATGTTTGCTGATTTTATTGTAAAGAAATACGAATCTGATTTATTGTACAAAGTAATGCAAACTAAAAGCTCGGTTTTTTGTTAGTTTTCGATTTAAAAAACATAATCTTTTCAACGAGGCATTGGCTGTCCATCCGTCGGTTCTTCCGTCTGAATGTTACACCTATAGTGTCCACATTCATTGACATAGTATTTTACAGTTCACATACAGATGTACTTTCACACTTAGACCTAGGGGAAAGTAGTTTGATCTCCCTGTTGTCAAAACTACCCATGTAACGGGAAGGGAATGCCAGAAAAAGAAACTTCCGTAAATAGTGAAACTAATAGTCCCTCCAAAGTTAGAAAACTATGAATACTGGCTCTTTTGTAATGGGAGCAGTTCATTTGTTGTGTCTTGAGTATAATCATGTATGACTAAAAGGTTCAAGCAGGTAGTTTCTTTTGTCATCATGGAATAATACCGAATATATTATACTGCTCAGGGTAGTGTTGTGTTTGTAATAAAACCTTTAAGGCAATATCTGTGTTTTATAATAAGAATATATATTTTATACTTATAAGATGTGCATTTTAATAATAAATCGAAAGCCCAAGTATTGAAAACAATACCGAGACGAAGCTTCATATATAAATAAATTTAAAAAGTTCGGGACGCAGCAAGTGCGTTATGGTAGTGAATTTTTATTAAATGCTTCAACCTTGAATAACTCAATTTTCTATAAACTTAGAAAGTTTAGTTTTGGTATGTAGTAAGGCCTTTCCTAAGGCAAGATATCCACAAAATTTTTTAAAAAAGCTTTGTAATATTCGGAGAAAATAATTTTTTCTAAAGAAAATTTAAAATTTGAATAACTCAATTTTCTATAAACTTAGAAAGTTGAATTTTGGTACATGGTAAGGTCTCTCCCAAGGCAACATATGTAGTAAATTTCATTAAAACAGATTTGTTATTTTCGAAGAAAAATTTTTTCTAAAGAAAACTAAAAATTTTCCCAGAAAACCATGTCCGATTATCCTGGATAACGAACTCATCCAAGCCATCAATAAAAGAGAGGCACTTGCCGAGTTTAATCAAAATCGGTTAATTATTTTTTGAGTTATCGGATGGATACCTCTATATATATATATATATATATATATATATATATATATATATATATATATATATATATATATATATATATATATATATATATATATATATATATATATAAATTGAAACTGACCCCGGATATGGGTTCTAGGGGTCCTAGTTCGCGCTCCTTTGAAAAAAATTTTGCAAAGTCTCACCATCTATACCTCTCTATTAGTGATTTTTTTAAAATAAAAATTCACTAAACCTTGACATTTTTTCGTTAAAACTCGAATAATATAACGTTTTAGGGTTTGTTTATTAGAAAACTTCTAATTTCATCAAACAGCTGTTATTCTGTGCTGAAATCTTTAACGTGCCCAACATCCCATGGTACATAGGACTGGCAGCTTAACGCCCGCACTTAAGCGCTGACCGTGCAGATGTTCAGATTGCTCAAACACAATGCCACAACCTCGACTAATGTTAATTTACAGTATGTACTGACAAATGATTTGGCGTGAGTTGAACGCGGGAGCCTTGGGCTTGAGCCCTGCTGTTTATGTTTGCTGATTTTATTGTAAATAAATACGAATCTGATTTATTGTACAAAGTAATGCCAATTAAAAGCTCGGTTTTTTGTTAGTTTTCGATTTAAAAAACAAAATCTTTTCAACGAGGCATTGGTTGTCCATCCGTCGGTTCTTCCGTCTGAATGTTACACCTGTAGTGTCCACATTCATTGACATAGTATTTTACAGTTCACAGTTCACAGTTCACAGACAGATGTACTTCACACTTAGACATAGGGGAAAGTAGTTTGATCTTCCTGTTCTCAAAACTACCCATGTAACGGGAAGGGGATGCCAGAAATTGAAACTTCTGTAAATACTAAAACTAATTACCCTCGAAAGTTAAAAAACTATGGACGCAGAATGTACGTTATGGTAATGAATTTTCATGAAAATAATCTGGCACCTAACATTTGTTTTAACTCAATGCTTAGGTTTAATTTTCTTTCTTGTAACGCAGAGCTCTAAATTTTGGTGTATAGTTTATTTTTATAACGTAAACCTATGTGCCAAATCTTGTCGCTATAGATTTGTTATTTTAAAATAAAATAAAATAAAATTCCGAAAGAAAAACCAATTTTTTCCTGAAAACCTGGTCCGATTTCCCTGGCTAACAAACTTATCCAAGCCACAGAAAGGTACCTGCCAAATTTCATCAAAATCTTCATCATTATCTTTAGAGTAATCGGTGTGATACATATACATATATATATATATATATATATATATATATATATATATATATATATATATATATATATATATATATATATATTATTATTATGTTTATTACCTTAAATTATACAATATGCCTATACAAAAAGTCTAAGACTTGTGGTGTACAATAACATAATTTATAAAGTTTGATCCAGAATTCCCTGACAGCTAGTGCATACCAAAATCAACAAACTTCAAATTTTGACTTTCCAATTAAAATGGCCTTTTGCTGCATGTCTCTCTTCGGATGTTTCACCACATGCCTTTATTTATAATAAGTTGTGATCTGTCCATAATACTCTCTTGATTACAATTTCTTTTTAACAGCCCATATTTTTTGCCAAAATTGTAAATTAAAAAGGTGACAGAGATTGATAATAGTGACATATCAATCAATCACAGTATACACACACACACACACATATATATATATATATATATATATATATATATATATATATATATATATATATATATATATAAGTATATACAGTGTGATGATAAAGTTTGGAACATGATTTATAAATGCGTTATTAAATTTTTTCAAGAAAAACGCTCGGACAGGTCAATTTCATCTATTCAATTTTCAACTTATGACATAAAAATTACATTTACGACACCTATTTCTGAACGGTGACGTCATTACCTATTTCTGAACGGTGACGTCATTATAAGTTTTTTAAATTCAAGCATATTTTTTGCGGCTTTTGCATAGATCTGCTTACTACTTTCATGATGATGAAAACATCGGTACCTGACCACATTTTTTAAAATAGTGTTATTTACTTTAAAATTAGGAAACGTGAGTTTAATGGAAAAAATATTGAACCAAGGAAAACAAACAAAATCTAGCGCAAATGTTGAAATTGTTCTCCACCTACTATTTGACATTGACCGATACGAGTGCAAACACTTTGTATACTGCGCTAAAAAATGTCTGGACTAATTTGCTCCAGTTCAGCACGAATTCTTTGCTGTAGCTACTCCAAATTATTTGGTCTCTTGAAATAAACTTTCGATCTAAAATAACTCCATAGAAAAAATCCAAGGGAGTCAAGTCTGGGGATCGCGGTGGCCACACAATGGCTCCTCGACGGTCCATCCATCTTTCACGAAATGTGGCATCTAGTGTGTTAAAAAATGATTTTGACTTTACTTTTTGTTCCACCTGTTAAATAGTTACATGACAACGTATCAAAAATCACAAAATCAAGTTTTCATTAATTTCTAAAACCTCATTATTCTAACGAAAACTCGTCCTAAATAAAAACGGTGAGAAATATTTCTTATTTCTTATTAAATTTACGTTTACATTTTTTAAAGTAAATAACGCAATTTCTTCAAAAAAATTGTCATGTCAGGTACTATTTTGTTTTCATCATCATTTAAGCAGGTCTATGGAAGAACAAAAAATATGATTGTCATTTTAAAAAAATGATGACGTCATCATTCAGAAATAGGTGACGTCATAAATGTAATTTTTACGACATAAGTTGGCAATTGAAAAGATAAAATTAACCTGTCCGTCTGTTTTTCTTGAAAAAATTAAATAACGTATTTATGAATTATGTTCCCAACTTTATCATCAGACTGTAATATATATATATATATATATATATATATATATATATATATATATATATATATATATATATATATATATATATATATATATATATATATATATATATATATATATATATCTTTCTTATGTTGTGGGGACAGTCCTCACAAGATTTTTATGTCTTTTGTGTATTATGAGGACAATTGGCGGTTTGTATAAAATGTGTCTTTTCTTTTTAATGTTTCTACACTCAAATATGTTTACATATTAACTTTAATACATTATGTTGTTAGCTCAATAGTTATAATTTCCCTTACACGTTAGCTTCCATCCAGGGCAATTAGTCTATCGCAGAATAAATATACCAAGTACATTAGCAAAAAAATTACAGGCCTTAAACACGTGGTGAATTAAGTTCTATAGGCTCTACTCGGTTAAGAGTGGAACCTGTAATGGACACTGATAAGTACACTTGGAGAACCCAAATCACCATAACACATCTTTTTAAATACCTGACGATCTTTTCACTAACGAAGTTAGCACATCAGAGGATGAAAAACTTCTTTTCATCCTCTGCTGACGCTAACTTTTGTTAGTGAAACGATCGTCTGGTCTTTGAAAAGATGTGTTGTGGTGATTTTTGTTCTCCAATTGTACTTATTAGGCTCTAACATGTTGAATTCCTAATAAAAATATATACGAAACTCTTAATTCACTGTTGCCTATTTTGTATGCCTCAAATTGTCTAGCATTTTATAAGTTCGTTTATTTAGTATAATCAAAATATCTTAACAGCTGGTGTCATTATTATGATCATCTATAAAATGTCTTATAGTCAATCAAGTTAGCTCATATACTTTTTTTTTGTAATTGGTTAATACGCCTGTCATAAATAAATCTATAATGCACATACTTTGAAGAGTTTAAATTTATTTGTAAGATATTTGCAACTTACCAACTGTATTATATTTAATAAAAGTAACAAAATGTTATTTTTTTGTAAAGTGAAAGAATATAAACGCTACATTATATATTGTTGTAGTTCAGGTGGAAATACAGCAAGCACTAGGTGAAGACTGGAACATGTGATGAACACTAATAGGTTCACTTTGTAGATTCCAATTCACCACAACATATATTTCCGACCTGACGATCGTTTCATTAACAAAGTTATGGTCATCAGAGTGATTAATAAACTAACCGATTAGTTGATTCATCCGTCTCTAACTTTGTTAGCGAACTTACCTATTAATAAAGCTGTTATTATCTTATTATCTGACCAGACCTGAAGATCGTTTCGAACTAAGTTTGCGTCATCAGAGTGATTAATAAACTAACCACTTGTCTATCCATCACTCTGATGACGCTAACTCTGTTAACAAAACGATCGTCAGGTCAGAAAAATATGTTGTGATAAATTGGGCTCTCCTAAGTGTACTTATTAATCAAGCAAATATCTTATTACATTTAATAGCTTACGCGGCTTGCTGGACACTAACTATATATAAATGCTGGGTATCCAAAAAAAAGTCTAGTGAATCTATCTCTTAAAAATTATTTAAAAAGTAAAAATTTTCTTTGGAGGTGATTATTCATTAAAAGTATAAACATGAATATTCTGTATAATATTATCCACTGCTTTCTTAAATTTTACATATTGAGATTTCAAGCTCATCTTCTTTTATATTTGACATTTCTAAAATTGACAATTTTAAAAGCAAATTTTTTATAATTTCTAAGAGACGAAGTCAATTTTTAAACAGTCTATATCTTGGCTAAATAAGGACTTTAGAAACACACAAACTTACAGAGTTAGCTAAAATATATTGATTTTGATAAAAAAGTAATCAGAAGATGTTTCTATACGAAGCGCTAAGTTTATATTGCATAAAATAGTTGTCATTATCTCTCTCACAAACAAAAACTTTTTGCAGCAGACTATATATTTAGTCACACTTAAATTGCTCGGAAGGCGTAACATTTGACATCTGATGTTGAAGGCACACAATGTCTTACATTGGCGCATTGACCCTTCATCAGGAAAAAAGGCTTAACTGAATTATTTCCATAAGTTAGCTCTTATGCGTTATTTCTAATTACCCACTCATTAAAAATACTCCCATTGATATACAACTCTCTGTCTAGCTGATATTTGCTATCCAATTCATTATTTTAAATAGAACAATATAGGTAATGCATTTTTAGATTTTACTAAACATTTTAAGAGACTTGTAGGACAGAGAAATGATTAAAATTGGCGGTTTTTAAGTCATTTAAGTTTTAATGGTATTTTTAGAGTCATTTTTTTAAGACAATCTTATGGCCACTCAAAAGAAAATATATCTTATAAAGAATTGTGTTGCATAAAGTAATTTGTAGATTATAGTTTAATTTAGAAGCTTAAAATGTCAGTTATTGCATTAATATTACCGGGTGAAATCACTTAGCTAAAACTTAGTAAAAATGTAATAATATTGAAGATACACTCTGTATGATCAAGTTAATTTTAGAGTGCTGTTTCCTAGAGTACTTTTTTGGTCGGTGTGTTAGCCTTTTAGTTTAAAGGCTTGTGGCCCTAGGGATTACATCGTGGGTAAAACACTAAGGTTCATCAAAACCGTGTATGAGACCGAATTATTATTTGTTACAAATTGGTTAAATTTTGGAAAGTGTATTTGTTATATTGTCAAATATTTGTAATTAAAATGCACCCGATAATGAGTTATTGTTCTCATTTGATATGAATCGGCATAATTATTTGAACAAAAACTTGCATGCCCAATATAAGTATTTATCACCAAAAAATTATCATAATGTTACCTTAAGGTAAGTGGTCTTATTATTGGCGTTAATTTAAGTTTTACTTTAAGGGTTGGGCCAGTTATATGCCTTTTTGTTGAAATAAATACCACAGGATATATGGTTTATTATTTTATTTAATGTAAAAAAGTAAACAATTTACTGTATTGTCTGGTGGAACGTAAACTTAATATATTACGAAAACACAATAATTGTAAAATTTTAAATTAAGTGTCCAGGAAAACTGCGACAGATGTCCAAATTTAAATAACTCAATTTTCTATAAACTTAGAAAGTTGAATTTTGGTGCGTAGTAAGGTCTCTCCCAAGGCAACATATTCGTTAAATTTCATTAAAACAGCTTTGTAATTGTCGGGGAAAAATTTTTTTTCTAAAGAAAACTCAACATTTTCCCGGAAAACCCTGTCCGATTTTCCTGGATAACGAACTCATCCAAGCCATTAATAAAAGAAAGGCACTTGCCGAGTTTCATCGAAATCGGTTAATTATTTTTTGAGTTATCAGACGGATACATACATATATATATATATATATATATATATATATATATATATATATATATATATATATATATATATATATATATATATATATATATATATATATATATATATATATATATATATATATATATATATATATATATAAATTGAAACTGGCCCCGGATATGGTTTCTAGAGGTCCTAGTTAGCGCTCATTTGAAAAAATTTTTGCAAAGTCTCACCATCGATACCTCTCTATTAGTGATTTTTTTAAATAAAAATTCACTAATAATAAATGCATGCATTTTAAAAACAACTGGTATCTGATTATCTTAAGTCAGCTTTACATTACTATATTATATTAGATAATTCCAACAAAACTTAAGTATTTGGATACACTATTGTTTATATAGTAAGGAATGAAATAAATATTTTATTTGAAAGAGTTAATTTTTATTTCTGTTTGCCGTATGTCATCTGGGTGCCATGGAAATGGAACTGTTCATATTTATTTTGTTTCTCTGTAGTGACTCATTTTAAAAGGAGGCTGACTTCAAGGAATGTGGTAAATGCAAACAGATGTTTTCAAAGTCATTGTATATCCTGTATCTGCCTGTTTGACCATATGTACCTGTTGTTTAAGGTGTATCAAATTATCGATTCCCTAAAGAAAGTTAAACCGTCTTCAAAGAAGCGCTATACGAGAAATAATTATAAATATTGATTTTAAATATACCAATAGCTGTACCTCAAATATAATTTTATACACTAACTAGAAAATATGTAATATGAAATTATGAACCGGTGTCTTATTCTTAAACCAATTTTTAAGGAATGCATTTTTCATTTATAGTTTAGTTCTAATTTGGTTATAGTCAACCCCTTCATTGTAACCTATTATTCATTAAGGAGTTGAATATAAATTTGCAGGCTATTCGTCTTTAACATATTTACAGATAATTAGAGATTTATTTTGTGTTGAAAATGAGTAAACCGACGTTAGGTCCTCTAACCACAAAAAATCACAGGTTCTAATAATTTTGGTTTGTTGCATATCCTGAATAGCACAATTAAGTATAAACAGGAAAACCTCTTTGGGATTTTTTTAATTAAAATTGAGTGTCATTGTCTAATTAAATGATTCAGTTAAGAACGAGATTTTGTATTTTTGCTTGTTGCATTCTCTGAACAATGACCAATGACTATTTGGTAAGGAAATGCCACTGTCAGGTCAGGTCAAAATTGTGACTCTTCAATCTTAATTTTCCTTATTTAGTAAAAGGCAATAAACCGACTACAGGAACAACTTAATGTTACCACCCCAGGATTATCTGAACATAATAACGTCAAAACCCTACGCGTTTGCCCAATAATAGATCAATAAAAAATCACCCTGCTTATTAAATTCATCCTTTTTTAAAGCTGGTTGAAGAAGATTCAACGTGTTATTTTGTTATAGATTTATTTTGCAAAGAAGTTAGTACACTTGTTACCGATATCATAACTCTGAAGTAATAAATCCTTGTTTAAAAGAGTCTCTGTCAAGATTATTTTTTAAGCAATTCAATTAAATATAAATTTATACCCAGAGACAAATATTTTTAGCCTCCAAAAAGCTACACTCACTGATTAAAGCTGTATAAATTTGTACAAGGTATACTTTTATACACTTTTATACGTCCCCGAAAAGCGGCAAATGCGTATATATATATATATATATATATATATATATATATATATATATATATATATATATATATATATATATATATATATATATATATAGACAATGCATTAAAGAATGTACTTACTGCTGCTATACATTATAAGTAGCCAACCCAAAGGAGGGAGTACACAATTCTCAAGTAAAAAAAATCTCTGGACGCAGCAAGTGCGTTATGGTAGTGAATTTTTATTAAATGCTTCAAATATGAATAACTCAATTTATTATAAACTTAGAAAGTTTAATTTTGATATGTAGTAAGGTCTTTCCTACGGCAAAATATCCACCAAATTTCATTAAAATAATTTTCGGAGAAAAAATTTGTTTTCGAAAGAAAATTTAAAATTTGAATAACTTAATTTTCTAAAAACATAGAAATTTGAATTTTGGTACGTAGTAAGGCCTCTCCCAAGGAAACATATATAGTAAATTTCATTAGAGCAGCTTTGTTATTTTCAGAGAAAAAATTTTTTTTGAAAGAAAACTCAAAATTTTCCCGGAAAACCTCGTCCGATTTTCCTGGCTAACGAACTCATCCAAGCCATTAATAAAATAAAGGCACCTGCCGAGTTTCATTGAAATCCGTTGATTATTTGTTGAGTTATCAGACGGATATATATATATATATATATATATATATATATATATATATTTATATATATATATATATATATATATTTTTATATATATATATATATATATATATATATATATATATATATATATATATATATATATATATATATATATATATATATATATATAGCGGCCACACCGAGTACAGAGAAGAAAATAAGCAATTGCGAATCCAGAGTAAAAGTCTTTATGTCTCTATTTCTCTCTTTAGCTGATCCCGTTTAAAAATGAGTTTGTTGGCCCACGCATGGAATACGTAATAAATTAGATGCTTTATAGGCAAATACAGTTTACAAGTGATATTATCTATTGCCTGTTACCATGTACGGGTGATATGTGATTCACGCTGTAAAATGTAAACAGAAATATGCAAGTTTAGAATAAATTGATATTCAAAGAGCCACGTGGCAACACTGTACCGAGAGGCATGTAACACATTGTTGACACTGCATTTATTCTGGCGGTTTTTCTTAACACAGTCCCAAATTACAATATATCTGGCAGACATTTGACACACTGCAATAAGAACTACAAATGTGACGGATCTCTTTATCTTCAATTTTCTCTGTAAGGAAGAAGTGTTTGTAGAATCGGCACGGTACTGCCATCTCAGAAACCGAAGAGGAACAAATTGTACTGTGCCACTTCAAATCCGTCATATTCCGGGATGACGGTATGTCCGTCACAATAAATGTAATGCTTGTGTGTGTGTGTGTGTGTGTGTGTGTGTGTGTGTGTGTGTGTGTGTGTGTATGTGTGTGTGTGTGTGTGTGTGTGTGTGTGTGTGTGTGTGTGTGTGTGTGTGTGTGTGTGTGTGTGTGTGTGTGTGTGTGTGTGTGTGTGTGTGTGTGTGTGTGTGTGTGTGTGTGTGTGTGTGTGTGTGTGTGTGTGTGTGTGTGTGTGTGTGTGTGTGTGTGTGTGTGTGTGTGTGTGTGTGTGTGTGTGTGTGTGTGTGTGTGTGTGTGTGTGTGTGTGTGTGTGTGTGTGTGTGTGTGTGTGTGTGTGTGTGTGTGTGTGTGTGTGTGTGTGTGTGTGTGTGTGTGTGTGTGTGTGTGTGTGTGTGTGTGTGTGTGTGTGTGTGTGTGTGTGTGTGTGTGTGTGTGTGTGTGTGTGTGTGTGTGTGTGTGTGTGTGTGTGTGTGTGTGTGTGTGTGTGTGTGTGTGTGTGTGTGTGTGTGTGTGTGTGTGTGTGTGTGTGTGTGTGTGTGTGTGTGTGTGTGTGTGTGTGTGTGTGTGTGTGTGTGTGTGTGTGTGTGTGTGTGTGTGTGTGTGTGTGTGTGTGTGTGTGTGTGTGTGTGTGTGTGTGTGTGTGTGTGTGTGTGTGTGTGTGTGTGTGTGTGTGTGTGTGTGTGTGTGTGTGTGTGTGTGTGTGTGTGTGTGTGTGTGTGTGTGTGTGTGTGTGTGTGTGTGTGTGTGTGTGTGTGTGTGTGTGTGTGTGTGTGTGTGTGTGTGTGTGTGTGTGTGTGTGTGTGTGTGTGTGTGTGTGTGTGTGTGTGTGTGTGTGTGTGTGTGTGTGTGTGTGTGTGTGTGTGTGTGTGTGTGTGTGTGTGTGTGTGTGTGTGTGTGTGTGTGTGTGTGTGTGTGTGTGTGTGTGTGTGTGTGTGTGTGTGTGTGTGTGTGTGTGTGTGTGTGTGTGTGTGTGTGTGTGTGTGTGTGTGTGTGTGTGTGTGTGTGTGTGTGTGTGTGTGTGTGTGTGTGTGTGTGTGTGTGTGTGTGTGTGTGTGTGTGTGTGTGTGTGTGTGTGTGTGTGTGTGTGTGTGTGTGTGTGTGTGTGTGTGTGTGTGTGTGTGTGTGTGTGTGTGTGTGTGTGTGTGTGTATCACACCGATAACTCAAAAAATAATGGGTAGATTTTTACTAAATTTTGTGAATACCTTGCTTTTGCAAGTGGCTTGGATAAGTTCGTGAGCCAAGAAAATTGGCCTATATTTTCCCGGACATTTTTCTGTTTTCTTTCGAAAAAAAATTATATCTCCGGAAATAACAAAGTAAGGGCAACCAAATTTGGTACACGCTATAGGTAAATAATCTACCAAATTTAGCTCTGTAGGTCAAAATACAAAAAAAAAATGTATAGGCATTTAAAGAAAAATAAATTGGGGTTTCCCTAAAAACGTCATGGTCGCGATTTAAAACGTCAAAATTGGCAAAATTTAGGCAAAGAACTTGAATCTATTACGGGGTATGGAAAGAAAATGTCTCAAGAAGAATGTTTTACAAACCCTGAAGTCTTAGTTTCAGCCGTCATTGTCCTTCATTTTACTAAAACGTTTCCAGAAAATTGTTTTCAAATAGACCCTTTCTTTAATGCTTGGCCGTAGTCTTAGCTATAGAGTTTATCGTTTAATGGTATATAATTTTTGTCGAATTTTCGTAAAAAATCAATAAACCTCAATATATCCGTTATCATACAAGATATGGAAAAAAAATTGTATACATTAATTATAGGGTGTATCAAGCTACATCTTAAAAATTATTTCTACAATCACAAGCTGGACCATAAGTCGGTGGTGATACAAAATTTCTTTTTTTTTTTTTTTTTAGTCGAACACGCCTTACGTTATTAATCTATAAGGTTGACCAAGAAACCGTTTTTTTTTTTTTGGGAACACTTTAAGTTTACTTTCGGAAATTTTTGTAGGTTTTCAAACTATAAAGTTATTTTGATGAAACATGGCACATTGTTTGTACTATATTGGTTATACTGGTAACCAAATTTCATGCCTGCTTTCTTAAAAAAACGCACATATTTGATATGAAAAACATTTTAATGATAATTCACTACCATAACGCACTTGCTGCTTCCAAACTTTTTTATTAACTCGTTTTCTTGTATCTGTTCGGTACAAATTTTGCATTCGATTTTAAACCAGCTCTTGGATGAGCTAGAGACTTGAAACTTTAAAGTCATTTAACAGTTTGCAACTGGCTTCAGATTGAATAATTAAGTGTGTAAGAGAAACAGAAACACAAGACTAAAATGCAGAAAATGCTTATTTTAATACATTTTTTTAATATACGACGTTTTTAAAACGGACTAAAACGTATAAAATAGTTTCTACTCGCCCCATACAGGTTTATAACACCATACATAGATTCCTAACCCCATACAGATTATTGGATGCTATCTTTCTTTCAAAGTAATCCAGTCTCGAATCCGTCTTCTGGTTTTCTTGTAGATTGTAACATTGTTTTCACACCTCATACCTTCTTTTATTTTCACTAATTTCTCTAGAATTCTAATACTAAACCAATCTGTACTAAACTAGTCTTTTACCAGTTGATTCAGATATTCATATTCTTCTTTGTTACATAAGTGATAAATACAGCATGCACCATTTGGTGAAATGACATTTACTTTACCATAACTATCCATCCAATTAGTGTCTTTGTTAAAACTGGCCCACTGCGTTCCAACTCAATAGATCTTCTATATTTTATTAAATGACTTTGGTCTGGCCCAATTAAGATAGTTTGCTGTTATTCATAATATGATAAAACTTCATGAAACCATCTTACGTCAGTTTGCTCATTTAAAACAAGATACTCGCTGTCGTGTATGTGCTTTTTTAATTCCAAAGTTTTAAAGAAGTGAAGTTTGCGCTGATTACAAAAATGTTGTTTTCTTGTGGTAGTTCACTGTGGGCTTATGTACCAAAAAATTCATATAAAGATGGGTATAGCAATTAAGATGTTCTTCAAATGAATTATTTTTTGGCATTTGCAATCGATGTGCCGAAATCAGAAAAATCGAAAAACTATTACCAGCTATTGTATAATACTACATAAAAATTATTTTTTGTTACCCTTTGCAAAAGTGAAAAAAATTCGTTTAAACATCGAGATGGCAATTAAGCTGTTTTCCCAATATGTATTATTTTTTCGCATTTGCAGTTAATGTCCCAAAATCATAGAAACAAAAAAATATGACTAAGGCCCTAATGTATGATACACCATGCAAATTATTGTTTGTCACCCTTTGCAAAAGTGAAAAAGAAAATTAATTTTAACATCGGGTTAGCTATCACCATGTTTTCGAAATATGTATTATTCTTTGACATTTGCAGCCAATATTCCAAAATCATAAAAACAAAAAATTTTTACCAAGACCCTAGTGTATTATAAAATCTGAAAATTATTTTTTGTCACCTTTTGCAAAAGTGAAAATATGCATATGAAAATCGGGATAGCAATTAAGTCGTTTCCGCAATATGTATTATTTTTGCCATCTGTAATCAATTTGTCAAAATCATAAAAACAAAAAACTATTACCAAGGCCCTAATGTATAAGAACTCATGCAAATTAGTTTTCGTCACCCCCTTTGCAAGAGTGAAACAAATGAATTTTAACATCGGGATAGGTCAGGTTTTTCAAATACCAAAATTAATACCAAGGCCGTAGGGCTAAATTAAAAAACCTGAATAAATTTTTCTTGCCCTTCGCAATAGTAAATCAAATGCTTGTGAATTGTTAATAACATAAAGTGTGTTTGTATTCCCATATTTGTGGAATCTTGTGTGTGCTTGGAACTTTGAAGTGCCGTCAATTTGAATTTTGGATTCTTACACTCTGAGGACACAATTTTATTTTCGCAAAAAAAATTAATTCCCGAATATTATGCTCTCTTTCTCGTCGTTTACAACCAGCTTGCAGCTACCTTTGGTTTTACCGGTTGTACTAGTTTCTAACTGATGCCAGTTGAAAGATTTATTTGGGTAAGAAATGATACCAGAATTGAGGTTACGATTGGAGTTGCGGAGTTGCAGAGCCGTTGCGGACTGAAACTTATAATGAAGGTTTTGTCTTAAAATCAATCATAGATTAATTCCTTGAAGTTTGTGCACCATACTTAACACCATATATATATATATATATATATATATATATATATATATATATATATATATATATATATATATATATATATATATATATATATATGCATTATGTTTTATTGGCCTCCAAAATATATACGCGTTCAAATGACTCACCTCCAAAATCGGAGGCCAATACGTATCCACATGTATAATGGCTAAACCATGATCTATTCATCATTAAACGGTGAATTCTAAATTTTTGGTCGGAGGCCGTTTGGCAAGGTACACATATACAGTTACACAAACCAGTGTAATACATGTATACACCTCGTACGATGGCCCAGTAGGCTTTTCCTCCGAGTATTTTACATACCAATACGCCTTAGAAATAATGCAACAGTGCACGGAGGTCTATTGTGGCTGCTTGTGTGAGAGAATTAGCTTGGTAACAGGTTATTTAGTCACAAAAAACGGAGGTCTGTTGGTAGGATGGGTTTCGTTAAAATCAATAAACGTATATATCTACTATCTTTTCAATGTTTACTTTACTACTCTATATTAGTGACTTGCTTTTGCTTAAGGCTTTGTTCCTTGACAATTTGTTTACTGTTACATACAGTTTGCACTGCATTCCCGTAAAATTGAAAAAATGTAAAGTATTTTTTTGCGCACTCCGTCTTGAGAAAACTAATTTAAAAATTATAGAAACGATGACTTCATAATCACACATTTAGCTATCTGCAAATATTTATAAAAGAACTTTATTCGCTGTAGAAATTTACGATTTTAGTAAATTTTCTTAAAAAAAATTCACTAATGAGGAGATCTCGACTTTTGAGTTTTGAAAAAAAAATTCTTCAAATGAGCGGTAATTAGGCCCCCCAGAACACATATCCGGGGTCAGTTTCAATATATATATATATATATATATATATATATATATATATATATATATATATATATATATATATATATATATATATATATATGTATATATATGTATGTATATGTATCACACTGATAACTCAAAAAATAATGGGCCGATTTTGATTAAATTTGGTGAATACCTTGCTTTTGCAAATGGCTTGGATAAGTTAGTTAGCCAGAGGTCGCGGTGGAGGGACCGATAGGGACCACTCACATACAAACCTAACCTAACCTAACCTAGTTAGCCAGGAAAATGGGCGCAAATTTTCCCAGAAAATTTTGTGTTTTCTTTCGAAAAAAAATTATATCTCCCGAATTAACAAAGTAAGGGCAACCAAATTTGGTTATATCATTATAGGTAAGTTACCTACCAAAATTTAGCTGTAGGTTAAAAGACAAAAAAGTTATAGGCATTTAAATAAAAACAAATTGGGGTTTTCCTCAAAACGTCAAAGTTGCGATTTAAAACGTCAAAATTGGCAATATTTAGGCAAAGAACTTGAATCTGATACGGGCTATGGAAAGAAAATGTCTCAAGAAGAATGTTTTACAAACCCTGAGGTCTTAGTTTCAACCGTCATTGTCCTTTATTTTACTAAAATATTTCCAGAAAATTCATTTCAAATAGACCCTTTCTCTAATGTTTGTCAGTAGCCTTAGCTATAGAGTTTATCATTTATTGGTATATAATTTTTGTCGAATTTTCGTAAAAAATCAATAAGGCTCAATATATCCGTTATTATACAAGATATGAAAAAAAATTGTTTACATTAATTATAGGGTGTCTTGAGCTACATCTTAAAAAACATTTCTATAATCACAGGCTGGCCCATAAGTCGTTGCTGATACAAATTCTCTTTTTTTAAATCAAACACGCCTTATATTATTGCATTTTTGCATTTTCCATCAAAATATAATGCATGTTTGTAAGAAAAGAAATTCTGGACGCAGCAAGTGCGTTATGGTAGGGAATTTTGATCAAATGCTTCATATTTGAATAGCTCAATTTGCTATTAACCTATAAGGTTGACAAAGAAACGAGTTTTTTCGGGAACACTTTCAGTTTACCTTCGGAAATTTTAGTGAATTTTCTTAAAAAAAAAATTCACTAATGAGGAGATCTTGACTTGAATTTTGAAAAAAATCCTTCAAATTAGCACTAATTAGGCTCCTGAGAACACATATCCGGGGTCGGTTTCAATTTTTATATGTTTATATATATATATATATATATATATATATATATATATATATATATATATATATATATATATATATATATACCCACACAGCACATGGATATCCACGATGGATATCCAGGACATCCAATGGATATACATGGATATCTAATGGACATACAGATGTCCTACCAATATCCATCAATCTGGATATCCATATGGATATATAGTGGATATTGTATGGATATACATGTGGTCACGATATGGATATCCATTATACATCTAATGGATATGGTATGGATATACATGTGGTCATCAAATGGATATCGCTTTTACATAAAATGGATATTCGATGCTAACCCACCATCGTTCTCTTTCTAACCCCATCCCCTCAATGAAACACTAATATAAGCAAACAAATATTTTATTGTGTTCTAAAATGATGTAAATAATTTTATTTTCTTGATCTATGATCTGGCTCAGGTCTGCATTCTTGCTGTAAAGAAAAAACCAATGCTTACAATCAAATTCATAAGACAATCCAAAAAATAATATAATATGAACAAATGTGTATAAATATCACTTTAATTATTATAGCTACCACACTTTAGTGGTTATTTCAAAATAATAAGTATTAGTTGTTAATGTTGAGTATCACGACGGAACTGACTATATACCCAATAGTATTAATCATCTGTAAGTGATCTACTTTCATAATCTACCGGAAGTGATCTGCTTCTTGCTTGTAAGTAAAGACGAGGAATATCCACCAGTAAAATAAACAGTTTTACATACACATAAACTTCCGTTATATAACTAGACAAATTTCGCTGATTTCAATACGAGTTAAAAAATATTTACTTGAATCAAGAAGATATTTGTTTTCTAGTTCACGTTCACTAGCCATGTTATTATCAATCAACGTGCTCTTTACAGCTATAAATAATATTGGTATTTACGTAAATAAGTATAAAAGATATATTCCTAACTAAATAGTTTAAGGTTATGTACTCACCTGTAAATTATTTACTGACTGAAAATCACAGGAAAACTTATTAATAAAAACAACACACACATTATTTGGAGAAATATCTCAATCTTCTAACTTTAGTTGTAGGCTGTTGTTCATTTTTCATTTAGCAGTTGATGCAAAATGGAAAGATTCAATTCTAAATTTTATAACCTCCAAACTACTTCAAACCAAACAAATACGAACGGATTTTCGTCATTGTAGCCAACAATCCAAGCATCCAATGCCCCAAGGTGAGTTATTAAATGATCCCGCGTTTATTGTCCGGAGAGCATTAATGAATAACAATATGATAATAGATTCTTCTCACGAAATAACAGACATAAACAGTAATACTCTCTGTATTGAAATAAAAATAATTTTATTTTATGGTTATAATCGGAATGAGAATTTGGATCGAAATTTATTGTTGGCGCTAGTTTTAACGCTTTCCGGTAATTCTTGTGCTAGAACGGGTTATTTTTCTTCCCTTATTTTTTACAAACGTAAATAACGGTTTCAATAATTTATCAATGTTGTTTCCTGCTGGTATGAACATATTAACGGAACATCAACTGGATGTCCAGTGGACATCTAATAGATGTCTTCTGTATATCCATGGGATATCCAATGGATATCCATTGGATATCTGATGGATATATACATACTTGAATAAAGTATATACACCCAGAAATTCTACTGCATTCGTGATTAGATTTTAATGAATAAGAAATGCTCATATGTTTACATTATTTAAGTTTTATTAATATTTTTCTGCTCTAACAATATCCATTGTATATCCATATGATATACATCATATCCATCATGGTCATGGACGTAAAATGGATATGATGTATATCCAATGGATATCCATTGGATATCCTGTGCTGTGTGAGTATATATATATATATATATATATATATATATATATATATATATATATATATATATATATATATATATATATATATATATATATATATATATATATGTATGTATGTATGTATGTATGTATCACACTGATAACTCAAAAAATAATGGGCCGATTTTGATCAAATTTGGTGAGTACCTTCCTTTTGCAAGTGGCTTGGATAAGTTCATTAACCAGGAAAATCTGCTCAGACAGATTCCCTCTATCAGTGTCAGTTCTGAGCGAGCCTTACATGTTTGGAAATTTTTGTACATTTTCACACAATAAAGTAATTTTTATGAAACATGACACATTGTTTTTACTATATAGGTTATACTGGTAACCAAAATTGATGCTTGATTTCTTAAAATGAAAACACACATATTTGCAATAAAAACATTTTAATGAAAATTCACTACCATAACGCACTTGCTGCGTCCAGAGTTTTTTTTTTGTACATTTTCAAACAATAAAGTTATTTTAATGAAACATGGTACATTGTTTTTACTATATAGGTTATACTGGTAACCAAATTTGATGCCTGCTTTTTTAAAAACACATATTTGCTATTAAAAACATTTTTATGAAAATTCACTACCATAACGCACTTGCTGCGTCCAGGCTTTTATTATTATATGTGAGTATTGATAAATGTGATTAGAGGGTGTGTGGTAGTACCTACTGTAATTTGACATTATGATAATGGAATTAAAATTTGACCTATTACGCAAAATAAGAGGTAACTTATTGACATAAAATTCTAAAATATGAGCTAACTAATAATTTAAACAGTTAGAGCGCCTAAAAAAAGTCTGGACGCAGCAAGTGCGTTATGGTAGTAAATTTTCATTAAAATGTTTTTAATGGCAAATATGTATTTTTTAATGAAAGCAGGCTAAATATTTTTTAAACAAAATTTTGCTGAAAGAACACATAAAATTCAAATTATATACCTAATCTGTAATTAAAGTAGAAAATAAAATCAACAATCCATAAAAATCTTCCTTTCGACGAATTTCTGTTAAAAACTGTTCCATCAAGTGAATAATTTTTCACACAAATATTTTCAACAAATGTTTCTTCAAATAAAAATCATTAAATTCATTTATAAGAAAATTCGCTATTAAAAGAATATTTTGTACGAGAAAATTCACTAATAAAAATAAATTACAAAAATTTAAAAAAACTGGTCCGATTTTCCTGGCCAAAGAACCCTTTCACGTTATTTAGCCACCTACCAAAATATAATTTTCCACAAAAACTTTTTCGACGTCACAACAATAATTTCGTCAAAATTAGCAAACAATTTTTCAAGAAAATCCGTAAACATTTTTTTTATAATAACTTATTAAACATTTATCATTAGTTACCAAAATTTCACAAAAGCATCTTAAAATGATTTCTACGAAGCACAAAAAAAATAAATATCTTTTACACAAAATTTTGCTAAAAGAATACATAAAATTCAAATTATATACCCAATCTGTAATTAAAATTGAAAATAAAATAATTTGTTTGCACGAAAATCCATTAAAACCTCATTTCCGATGAACTTGCGAATTTTTGTATGAATAATTTTTTATACAAAAATTCGCAACAAATGTTTCTTCAAAGAAAATTTATTAAATCCATTTATGAAAAAATCATTTTAAAAGAACATTTTGTACAAGAAAGTTCGCTGTGGCTTCACAGAGAAAATTCTTTTGCGTGTGGATGCTGTAAAAATTGAATCCAGTTGTAGAAAAGAAAACAACTTTTTCTGATGTCACAAATCTCTACGTCTATGTTAACTGTGGAACGGTTTTACCAACTAAGGGCAACAACAGCTGCTATTGAACTTGAATTAAAAGTCTTAAAAGTGCTTATCTTTCATTTTCAACAAAAAGTCGCTAAAAAAAAGATTGGAATTACACAATCTGATCAGCTGGCGTTAAAATTGAATGAAAGACGAAAAAGTAAAAAAAAAGTAAATTTACCAACTAGGATTAGAACTCGTCATGTGGGAGTCGATTACACGATTTACAGGGACCTAGCCCACTGAGCTACACACTACATGCATTTATTAGCAGGTATATCCCATTGTTCAACGGTTTAACAATTTACACAAAACCATTTTGATTTACAATGGATTTTTGCTCATATTTGAACGAAATCAAGGAAAATAACGACGTAGACACATATCGAGGAGCTTGTTAGTCATTTCTTGTAGTATTTTTCACTCACATTCTGATCGATCAATTTTGAAGTTTTAGCTTTCTTGGATCAGATTTATTTAATTAAAAATTGATTTACCTCTAGCTTTTTTGCCTTTTAAGATAGAGGTCTGAATTTTGGTACATAGGATACTATTTATGCAAAAAGCAGCGTATCAAATTTGGTTGCCTTTTTTTTGTAATTTCCAGAGATATAATTTTTTTTCGAAAAAAAAACACAAAATTGTCCGGGAAAACCTGAGCTGATTTTCCTGACTAACGAACTTATCCAAGCCACTTGCAAAAGGAAGGTATCTGACTCTGGATATGAGTTTTAGAGAGCCTAGTTCGCGGTCATTTAAAGAAATTTTTTCAAAATTCAAAAGTCGGGATCTCATTTGTGTGTGTTTTTTTTTTAAGAAAATTCACTAAAAACGGTAAAAAGCATCCAATATATATTTAAAGTTGGGATCTCCTCATTAGTGATTTTTTTTTAAAGAGAATTCACTAAAAACGGTAAAAAGCATCCAATATAAATTTAAAACTTTTAAATATATGAGTATCAAAATTATTTACAGCCGACAGCGATATAATACCAAAACTTCTACTGAAATATATACGAGTACACAAAAAAAGATTTGAAATGTGTAATATAAAATTAAGTCAGTTACTGAACTTGATGCTTAAAGGAAGTAAACTGTTTCATTACTAATTTACTAGTACACATTGTTAACAGATTTCTTATTAATTTGGCGCCAACTTAATATATCCTTGATATTTGTGTATTTAACGGCCAAGAAACAGTTCACTAAGTGAAGATTGGAACCTGTGATGGGCACTGATACGTACACTTAGAGAACCCAAATCACCACAACACATTTTTTTAAAGACCTGGCGATCGTTTCACTAATAAAATGAGCGTCGTCAGAGGATGAAAAATTCTAACTTCTTTACTACTAACATCACCTGTTATGCTGAATCTTAGGTAAAGAACGATACTGAACGGGAGACTAAATCAAAGGCAAATTCTTCAGCCTATTGTATTTTAATTGCCGGACGATCTTTATAAACTTCCTTTATCATTTTACCTGACAGGTTTCGAAATGTTTATTTGCATCATTATTGCCCTAGAAATATAAATACTACGTACGCATCTAACTCCGCTGACCGTCTAAGAGTTTCAAATTTTCTTCATCAATGTGGTGGTTATTATCACAAATATGTTGTGCTATGCATGACTTGTGCACACTATCGTATCTCAGCTGTTCCAGATGTTCACGAAATCTAGTCTCAATGGTTCTTTTAGTCTGTCCCACATATTCTCTTAGTCTGCCCCACGTATCTGAGGTTAGAATCTTTACAACCTATCTCATAAATACCCGACATTTCAGTGGCTATATCTTAATCTTTCGTATTACCTAACAGATTTCTTTAATTATTTTTTTGTCGAGGAAGCTTAAAATGCTCTCGAGACCCCTTTTGATACGCAGTTCAAAAGATAGCCAAACAATTTTTTTCTCTATTTTATCTTTTCCGAATGTCGTGCATTCCGCTAACATTTTCTTTGTTCTGTGTCTATTAATTAATTTTTCCACTAAGCAATCTGATATATAAAAGTATCAGGATTGATTAATGTGTGTTTTAAAGATTGTAATCTTAGATACGTTGGGCAGACTAAGAGAACCACTGAGACTAGATTTCCTGGATATCTGACACAGCTGAGATACGGTAGTGTGGACAGGTCATGTGTGGCACAACATATTTGGAATAATAACCACCACATTGATAAAGAAAATGTGAAACTTATCAAAAATGTTAGACGGCCAGCGGAGCTGGATGCGTACAAAAGTATTTATATTTCTAGAGCAATAAAAAATAAAAGTTCCTTAAACCGATCCCCGCCACTGGTTTGCAGTCCTCTGTTTGCGCTCTGTATTTGATGAAGATAAACATTCCGAAACCTGTCAGGTGGAGTGATAAAGGAAGTTTCAAAAACCTCGTCCAGCACTTATAATACAATACACTGAAGAATTTGCCTATGATTTAGTCTCTCTCTCGGTATCGTGCTTTACCTATAAGATTCAGTATAAAAGGTGATCTTAGTAGTAAAGTTGTTAAAAATTTCATCCTCTGATGACGCTAACTTTGTTAGTGAAACGATCGTCAGATCTTTAAAAAGATGTGTTGTGGTGATTTGGGTTCTCCAAGTGTACTTATCAAGAAACTGTTATTATTATTTTACAGGCTGTTTACGTGTTTTAAATTATTGTTTAAAATATGTTTTGTTTTATTCTCCCATGCTGGTGCAATAAGCAAGCCATTAGTTTTACGTAGGTACATTAGTCTATTGCCAAATATTTTTAGGTTCAAACTAGTTATTTATGCCATATTCTGAATAACTTCATTTTAGTATGGAACCGTTTCATCAAGTAAAGGCAACAACAATTAATAAAACTTAGAATACATGTTTTAATTAATTTTTATTATTTAAATGATAACCAATTTCACTGTCGAGTAAAATATTCTAAATACTCTTTTTGTTATTTATAAAAATAATAAATTGGGTACAAAATAATAAGTCGGGTCAGCACTGAACTTAGCAGGGTCAAAATATAACCAGCATAACCAAACAGACGATAAAGGTACTTAGGTACATAGAAATTTGTTTAGTAAACGTATACGGAGGCTTGATATTTTTAAACTCGTTTACTATAACAACTGAGTGGTTTACTAAACATATTTACCAGATAATTAATTGTTAGTGCCCTACAAAAAGATTTTACTATACTATCCCAAAGTACATAAACATGAAACGAGAATGCTTTTCCTAATCTTAATAAAAGTAAAGTATTTTACAATGAAATTCGATACTTGCCAATATGATACCCTGTCCAAAAAATTACAAGTTTGAAATTTCAAAATACTTCCTGCTTTTCGCACATTATGTCATTAAATATTTTATTTCTCTCATTTTATTCTAAAAAACGATAAAGATTAAGTTTTCGAAAATTTACCACATGTTTAGTATTCAGTACCAAGATCAAAATTCTATTCAGCGATGCTGATTGCTAAATAGTTACCTGTTCACATTTAGAACAATGCTATTAGAAAAAAAAAACACCTTCCTAATGGTTACCAATTTGAAATGAATGAATTAAGCACATGTGTTTGAGATAGGTACAGTCAACGTGCTTAGTTCCAAACGTGTTCTATGTATATGACACTTGAATAATCTAAAATGAAGATACATTAATTTTTCAAATAATTTCAATTATTCGAAAAATAAATAATAGAAAGTATTTTAGAGACTTAGCAAATAGTTACTAAGTACGCATTTTACACTTTTGAAGCCAATATTCTAACCCTTTTTGGTTTCAGATTTTGTGAATTGATAACTTTAGAAAGAAACGTTTTTTTTTATATTGTAGTTGACATTTAAGATGTATGTGCCTAACACAAAACAAGTTATATATGACGTTATTTAATTTTATTACAAAAAATTGAACAAACAAAACACATCTTGAAGGAGTTGCAGTTCCTTTTTTATTAAAATAGTAAATGCAATGGATTACTATAGGACATACGTGTACAGTCACGTGGCAAAGATTCTGCTAGACATTGTGAAAAGTTAAATAGGAAGTAAAATTAAGAGCTGCCCTAATAAAGATTAGTTCGGATTTAGACCAAAATGACGAGGTGGAGAAACGATGCCTAAATCATAAAGAAACTGATACCTATATGTGTTCATTGCCTTTGTAGACTTGTAAAACCCCTTCAATAATGTGGATTGGAAAATATTATTCTAGCGGAAATTCACTTTCAGTCAAGAATTTTTCTTCCTTTGAAGATGTTGACATTGTCAACTAAACGATCGTAAGGTCTCTGAAATAAGTGTTGTGGTGATTTGGGTTTCTCCAAGTGTACTTATTAGCGGAAATCAAAATAAATGTACTACAGTTCATGCAATATGACACAGCGCTGATAGAAAAAAACGCAAAAAATGCAAATAATGTTCAATGTTTTAGATCGTGTGCTAAAAAGGATTAAACTAAAACTGAATTGATAAAAATCAAATCAGTACAGATAAGAATGGAGAGAAGTGCAACAATGCATTTAAATCTAAACGACAAACAAATAGAAATGTTTACGTACCTCGAGGGTGTTTTAACCGATGATAAATGGTAAATGTTACTACTCAGAAAATGGCGGTGGCAAAGCAGCTATTCAATAGTTACTTAACTTAAACCTAAAGAAAATGTTTATAAAGTCTAAAGTTTCATTGTTCTGATGTATGGAGCGGAAAGTTGGAAACTTTAGACCAATTGGTAAAGTGTAGAAGCTATAGTGAAATTAAGAGAGCTACGGAAAACAAATAGTCATAGTAGCAATGAACAAGGGACATCGCATTCAGACCATAATGATAAAGATTGCATTACATAGTAATAATATGAGCATATATACATATATACTGCCGCTTTGGAAAGCTAAAATGTTTTGGAAATAACTGCCAAGCACCCTTTGTTCACGTCGAAAAACTAAGAATTATTGGGTTCAATCAAAAGTCAATTGTATGTTGAGACTTTTATGGCATTTGTTTTAATAGCATTTTTACTGTCATAACTTTTGTGACTGCTGTATTTACTACATTGTAAAATTATCATATGATATGTGCACCGATTATTCACTATTAACCCTTTTAGATAACTAGAAATATTAATCAAAAAGACAATATTTATATACAAAACAACTTCGTTAGCTACGTAAAGGTTAAAGTACTAGTTAGGCAATTACAATTTTCTAACAAAAAAAAAAGACAATCGTCTTGGCGACTTTTTTAGGAGCAACACTTTATTTTTATTTCAACATCGTCAATACGTGTGAAAGTATGTTAACGGTGACAGAAGTTTGTTTTTGGTTTTGCTGCAATGGCGTAAAAAGTGTCAAAAAACATAGAAAACATGATTCGAAAACGAAGATTTTTTTGTCTGTCTGTTAATAGTCACGATAATTTTCAAACAAATTGACAAATCATCTCCAAATTTGGTGTGCAGTTAGAACCTAACAAACGAATAGTTGGGATTGTTTTTTAGTAAAATCGCTCCAGGACGTAGGGGATGAATGAGGGTTGATTTGATGAAAGTTGATTTTTTTTTAAACTTGAGTTGTATAACGTTTCAGGTTTTGTTTATTAGAAAGCTGTCAATTTCATTACTCATCTGGTAATCTATGATAAAATAATTTGTTTTAATAGTAAATTCATTTATACAAAACATAATAATAATAATAATAATAATAACACTACAGTAGACAAATAGTATATGAATAAACATAAAAACATAATAAGTAAATAAAAAAGTGTTTATTTATGTATAAACTTTCAAATAAAACTAACAGTTTTTAATGAGGACAAAATATTAAACAAAATCTAATTATTCTTGTCACATAACTATTCTTTCGGTAAGTATTGTAAACGAAAGTTTTTACGGGAACCTAGTTTTTATTCTGAAATATAGAGGGGTATTTTTAGATCAGGTCATTCGTTTTTTTTTTTGTAACCTTTTAAAGCGATACAAGTAAAGAGTAAATATAAATAAATAGAATCCAATATTTTGCAGTCTAAGACGAGATTTTTACCAGTTCCAGACAAATAATAGGGTCTAAAATAGAAAAACTAACAAGGCCAAGGACAGGATCTCTTAGTAGTAAGCAAAAACCTAATATGTAGATTTGTCAATATTGTTGGTGCCGTATACGTATGATACGTGTACCGGAGCAAACACGGTTCATATATGGAGGCGTATTACACTTAAAAATGTGTCAAAAAAATATAAAATAAATCTAATTAATCCTTACCCCTCTCATGTTGCCTTTAAAGATACTTATTGTTACAAGCTTAATGTGCAAATTAAACATAAAAAACCTAATGATATATCATGGAGGCCTGGGTGCCTTTGCGGTGGGTGGAGGTGACAAAGATAGCTGTGCACGTATATATATATATATATATATATATATATATATATATATATATATATATATATATATATATATATATATATATATATATATATATATATATATATATATATATATATATATATATATATATATATATAAATATATATATTATATATATATATATATATATATATATATATATATATATATATATAACCTGCATATATTAAGTGTGCTGGCGTTGTATATGTAATAGGTATATGCAGCAGATCTGGGGCCTTCTGTGTTTTGGCACAAAATAACGCTAACCTGAATTTTGATGCGTTCATTTTAGCCTTCTATCTTTTAGCAGTTGCTGCATAAATCAGTGTACAGTGAGAGTGGGTCCAGTAGCTAAATTTAAAGCAAACTGAACTATTATATATATTTGACATTGTCAAAGTAGATATATTGTATTGGGGATTTTTTTTCAAACAGTCGTGTAAAAAAAATCATTTCAGAACGTTATTGACCCAAAAAAAAAAACCAGCAAGATAAATCTATTATGTGCATATATATATATATATATATATATATATATATATATATATATATATATATATATATATATATATATATATATATATATATATATATATGTGTGTGTGTGTGTGTGTGTGCACATACACACATAATTGATTTTTTATGTTGCTTTTTTTGGTTTCTTATTAAGCTTAATGTTTTCGCTTATAACCGTGATGCAGAAGCCGCACTCTGAAGACCTTTAAACCATTGTATGGGTAGTTTAAGATTTGGCTTAGCAGTATCGATGGTCCAGTGGTAAGGACGTGTGCCTCTGGACCCAAAGTTCCTGGCTTCGATTCTCAGCAGAAGCGTCCAATTATTTTTCAGAACCTACATACTGTAAATTAAGATTGATCGAGGTTGTGACATTGTGTTTGAGCTAGTTGAATGTCTGCACGTTTCGCTCTTTGGAGGTGGCGTTAAGTGCTCAGTCCCGTGTACCATGCGATGTTGAGCACGTTAAATATCCTTACCCAGGAAGAGGAGGGGCCAGGAAAATGTCCAGGATAGTTTCTTGGAGTTGTATTGCTTAAATTGATATCCATACTTCTTTCTTTAGACATAGTTAATACCGTTGCTTCATAGAACCTGCCATCTGACCACATAACGCAGTACTTTGTTTCCTTTTGTTTTTACTATTATGTTTTGTAAGACATACAAAGTAAATAATATCACTAAAATGTAAGAGACGGGACATTTTGCTGAAAAAAAAATAATTTTTACTTATACTTAAAAAATACTTTAAAGGTGTAATGATTTGTTTATAGTATAATAGATTAACCAACGGTAAACTGAGACAACAAAACCAGTGTAAACATAATAGAAAACAATTAGTAGATACAAATAAAAGACTGACCCTCCATGGCATACTATTAACTGAGAAGCAGTAAAGACAATGCTAAACGAGGTTAGGAAAGACAGTTACTTGGACAATTATTTTTGCTAAGCAAATTAGAAGACCAAACAAATAAATGTACGTCATTATAATATCAGTGTATTGCGACTCTTCTGCTTTCCATGGCGTAATAGTGCAACAGAAAATTAGGGGATTTCAGCTAACTTATTTACAGAAAACGCACAGTAACGGAGATACGGTCATCTCAATGATTACAGTGTGAATTAGTTTTTGGCTGATCAAATTAATATACTGTCATATATTTTAACACTTTCAATTTTATTAGCCAGATGTTTTACTATTTTTTAGTTATAAAGAATGCTTTTCAAAAACGTTAAAATTTACCATTCTATGTGTTAGAAGCTAAACTGATCGCCGCATAATTAAGATAAGAATTTAAGATAGAGTAAGTATATTACCAAACAAAAAATGGACACAAAAGTGCAAGAACGATTTAAATGTAACAAAAAACATTTTACATAGTTAGCAACAATTTTCATTAGCTTTTGCGACGGAGCTTATAATTTGTCAACGTCGCATTCTAAGTTATGGCATCTTAGTTTCACACATCATCAGAATCCTCATATTTATGGCATCCACGATACACATAGTTGGAAAACCAATATTTGTGACAGCGATGCCATATTTGAAATATTGTTGTTACTCCAACTGTATGGAGGGTAAGCTAACTGTGACCATATCTACGAACAAGCCACACACCCTAGCTAGTTACTGTGTGCGTAGAATGGAAGATGCCAGAAATTACAATCCCGTCATGGATGGCACAAAGGTTTGAAAACCTGTGTGTGTGCGTGTGCGTGCGTGCGTGCGTGCGTGCGTGCGTGTGTGTGTGCGTGTGTGTGTGTACACATTAACATATATGTGGCAGACTCTGGCAAGTATAGTACCAGTTTGTGACGGTTTATCAATTTGTGACGGATTTTTTGGTCCGCCACAATTTTTACAGCTAAGAAACCGAATTACCAAGGTTAGTTTTGTACGAAAAACATAAAACTGTGACATCCGTTATAATTAGCTTACGGGATAGCAGTACTTAGTTTGCTTAGATAACCATATTTGTGACAGTGTGAATAAAACTAGCAACAGCGCCCCCTGCATGAGTGTTTTTAAATAAGCATTACCATATTTGTGGAGGATTTTTTAAACACAGAAAAAACAAGTTTGTGGCGGATTTCTAAAAATTGAATATGCAGTGTTGCCGATTGAATACTGGCTCTTTTGTAATGGGAGCAGTTCGTCTGTTGTGACTTGAGTATAATCATGTATGACTAAAAGGTTCAAGCAGGTAGTTTCTTTTGTCATCATGGAATAATCCGGAATATATTATTAAATACAATACCGAGACGAAGCTTCATATATAAATAAACTTAAAAAGTTCGGGACACAGCAAGTGCGTTACGGTAGTGAATTTTTATTAAATGCTTTAACCTTGAATAACTAAATTTTCTATAAACTTAGATAGTTTAGTTTTGGTGGGTAGTAAGGCCTTTCCTAAGGCAAGATATCCACTAAATTTCATTTGTAAGATTGCAAGATATCCACTAAATTTCATTTGTAAGTTTGTAATATGCGGATAAAATAATTTTTTCGAAAGAAAATTTAAAATTTGAATAACTCAATTTTCTATAAACTTAGAAAGTTGAATTTTGGTACATGGTAAGGTCTCTCCCAAGGCAACATATGTAGTGAATTTCATCAAAACAGATTTGTTTCTTTTTCTAAAGAAAACTCAAAATTTTCCCGGAAAACCCTGTCCGATTTTCCTGGATAACGAACTCATCCAAGCCATCAATAAAAGAGAGGCACTTGCCGGGTTTCATCAAAATCGGTTAATTATTTTTTGAGTTATCGGATGGTTACCTATATATATATATATATATATATATATATATATATATATATATATATATATATATATATATATATATATATATATATATATATATATATATATATATATATATATATATATATATATATATATATATATATATATATATATATATATAAAAATTGAAACTGACCCCGGATATGGGTTCAAGGAGTCATAGTTCGCGCTCCTTTGAAAAAAATTTTGCAAAGTCTCACCATCGATACCTCTCTAATAGTGATTTTTTTTAAATAAAAATTCACCAAAACTTGACTTTTTTTCCTTAAAACTCGAATGTAACGTTTTAGGGTTTGTTTATTAGAAAACTTTTAATTTCATCAAACAGCTGGTATTCTGTTCTGAAATCTTTAACGTGCGCAACATCCCATGGTACATGGGACTGACAGCTTAACGCCTGCACTTAAAGGCTAAACGTGCAGATGTTCAGATTGCTCAAACACAATGCCACAACCTCGGCTAATGTTAATTTACAGTATACTGAAAAATAATTTAGCGTTTCTACTGTGAGTTGAATGCGGGAGCCTTAGGCGCGAGCCCTGCTGTTTATGTTTGCTGATTTTATTGTAAAGAAATACGAATTTGATTTATTGTACAAAGTAATGCAAATTAAAAGCTCGCTTTTTTGTTAGTTTTCGATTTAAAAAACAAAATCTTTTCAACGAGGCATTGGCTGTCCATCCGTCGGTTCTTCCGTCTGAATGTTACACTTGTCCACATTCATTGACATATAATTTTACAGTTCACAGACAGATGTACTTTCACATTTAGACATAGGGGAAAGTAGTTTGATCTTCCTGTAGTCAAAACTACCCATGTAACGGGAAGGCAATGCCAGAAATCGAAACTTCCGTAAATACTGAAACTAATTACCCTCGAAAGTTAAAAAACTATGGACGTAGAAAGTACGTTATGGTAATGAATTTTCATAAAAATTATCTGGCACCTAACATTTTTTAAAACTCAATGCTTAGGTTTAACTTAGTTTCTTGTAACGCAGAGATCTAAATTTAGGTGTATAGTTTACTTTTTATAACGTAAACCTATGTGCCAAATTTTGTTATTATAGATTTGTTATTTTAAAATAAAATAAAAAAATTCCTAAAGAAAAACCAATTTTTTCCTGAAATCTGGTCCGATTTCGCTGGCTAACAAACTTATCCAAGCCACTTCAAAAGAAAGGCACCTGCCAAATTTCATCAAAATCTTCATCATTATCTTTAGAGTACTCGATATATATATATATATATATATATATATATATATATATATATATATATATATATATATATATATATATATATATATATATATATATATATATTAATATATATTATAGAGTGATGATAAAGTTTGGAACGTGATTTATAAATGCGTTATTAATTTTTTTCAAGAAAAGCGTTTTTCTCGGACAGGTCAATTTTATCTATTCAATTGTCAACTTATGACATAAAAATTACATTTAGGACACCTATTTCTTAATGGTGACGTCATTATACGTTTTTTAAATTCAAACATATATTTTGCGGTTTTTGCATAGATCTGCTTACTACTTTCATGATGATGAAAACATCGGTACCTACCTGACCACATTTTTTTAAATAGTGTTATTTACTTTAAAAATAGGAAACATAAGTTTAATGGAAAAAAATATTGAACCAAGGAAAACAAACAAAATCTAGCGCAAATGTTGAAATTGTTCTCCACCTACTATTTGACATTGACCGATACGCGTGTAAACACACAATATCAGGACTAATTTGCTCCAGTTCAGCACGAATTCTTTGCTGTAGCTACTCCAAATCATTTAGTCTGTTGAAATAAACTTTCGATCTACAATAACTCAATAGAAAAGAAATCCAAGGGAGTCAAGTCTGGGGAACGCGGTGGCCACACAATTGCTCCTCGACGGTCCATCCATCTTTCAGGAAATAGTTACATGACAACGTATCAAAAATCACAAAATCAAGTGTTCATTACTTTAGAAAACCGAAGGAAAAAACCTCATTATTCTAACGAAAAGTCGTCCTAAATAAAAACGGTGAGAATATATTTTGATTTCTTATTACATTTACGTTTCCATTTCTTAAATAATTAATGCAATTTCTTCAAAAAAATTGCCATGTCAGGTACTATTTCTTTTCATCGCCATTTAAGTATTAATCAGGTCCATGGAAAAACAGCAAAAAAATATGGTTGTAATTTAAAACAAATTATGATGACGCCATCATTCAGAAATAGGTAACCTTATAAATGTAATTTTTACGTAATAAGTTGGTAATTGAAAAGATAAAATTGACCAGTCCGTTTGTTTTTCTTAGAAAAATTAAATAACGCATTTATGAATTATGTTCCCAACTTTATATATATATATATATATATATATATATATATATATATATATATATATATATATATATATATATATATATATATATATAAATGTTAAATGGTAGGTTTGGGGACAATTTCACCCAGCTATCGTAGTTTATAGGGACATTTGGTGTTTGCGGGGACTGTCCCCATAAGATTATATGTCTTTTTTTGTTGTTGTGGGGACAGTCATCACAAGATTTTTATGTCTTTTGTGTATTATGAGGACAACTGGCGGTTTACATAAAATGCGTCTTTTCTTTTTAATGTTTCTACACTAAAATATGTTTATAAATAAACTTTCATACATTATGATGTTAGCTCAATAGTTATAATTTCCCTTACACGTTAGCTTCCATTCCAAGGCAATTAGGCTATTGCAGAATAAATATCCCAAGTACATTAGCAAAAAAAATTACAGGCCTTAAACACGTGGTGAATTAAGTTCTATAGGCTCTACTCGGTTAAGAGTGGAACCTGTAATGGACACTGATAAGTACACTTGGAGAACCCAAATCACCACAACACATATTTTTAAATACCTGACGATCCTTTCACTAAGAAAGTTAGCACATCAGAGGATGAAAAACTTCTTTTCATCCTCTGATGACGCTAACTTTTGTTAGTAAACGATCGTCAGGTCTTTAAAAAGAGGTGTTGTGGTGATTTTGGTTCTCCAAGTGTACTTATTAGGCTCTCACATGTTGAATTCCTAATAAAATTATATACATAACTTAGGTATGTTATTTTATATTTATATGTATCTCAATATTTCTTAATACTCCTAATTCACTGTTACCTATTTTTCATGCCTCAAATTGTCTAAAGTTTTATAAGTTTGTTTATTTAGTATAATCAAAATATCTCAACAGCTGGTGTCATTATTATGATCATCTATAAAATGTCTTATAGTCAATCAAGTTAGCTGATATGCTATTATTTTTTTGTAATTGGTTAATATGCCAGTCATAAATAAATCTATTATGCACATACTGTAAAGAGTTAAATTTTATTCGTAAGATATTTGCAACTTACAAACTGTATTATATTTAATAAAAGTAACAAAATGTTATTTTTTTGTAAAGTGAAGGAATATAAACGCTACATTATATATTGTTGTAGTTCAGGTGGAAATACAGCAAGCACTAGGTGAAGACTAGAACATGTGACGAACACTAATAGGTTCACTTTGTAGATTCCAATTCACCACAACATATATTTCCGACCTGACGATCGTTTCAGTAACAAAGTTAGGGTCATCAGAGTGATTAATAAACTAAACGATCAGTTGATTCATCCCTCTCTAACTTTGTTAGCGAAACGATCTCAGATGAGAAAATATATTGTGGTGAATTGGGTTACCCAAAGTGTACTTAATTCATAAAGCTGTTATTATCTTATTACCTGACCTGACCTGAAGATCGTTTCGAACAAAGTTTGCGTCATCAGAGTGATCAATAAACTAACCACTTGTCTATTCATCACTCTGATGACGCTTACTCTGTTAACAAAACGATTGTCAGGTCAGAAAAATATGTTGTGGTGAATTAGGCTCTCCTAAGTGTAGTTATTAATCAAGCAATTATTATCTTATTACATTTAATAACTAACACCGCTTGCTAGACACTAACTATATATAAATGCTAGGTATCCAAAAAGAAAATCTAGTGAATCTATCTCTTAAAAATTATTTAAAAAGTAAAATTTTCTTTGGAGGTGATTATTCATTAAAAGTGTAAACATGATTATTCTATATATTATTATCTACTGCTTTCTTAAATCTTACATATTGAGATTTCAAGCTCATCTTCTTTTATATTTGACATTTCTAAAATTGACAATTTGAAAAACAATTTATTTATAATTTCTAAGAGACGAAGTTAATGTTAAACAGTCTATTGCCCAGTTTTACAAAACATGATTAAATATTTAACGGCCGGTTAGTTAATCAAGGATTTAGACCACCAATCACAGACTATAATTCTGGTTTTTGCCATGACAACTAAATATTTTGAAGGTGTGATTGGTCGTCTGAAGCCCTGATTAAGTAACCAGCCGTTAAATATTTAATCGAGCTTTGTGAAACTGGGCATATATTTTGGCTAATTAAGAAACAATCAAACTTACAGAGTTAGTTAAAATATATTGATTTTGATAAAAAAATAATCAGAAGTTTTAAGATGTTTCTATACGAAACGCTAAGTTTATATTATATAAAATAGTTGTCATTATCTCTCTCACAAAAAAAAATTGCAGCAGCCACTATATATTTCGTCACACTTACGCTCGAAAGGCGTAACATTTGACATATGGTGTTGAAGGCACACAACGTCTTACATTGGCGCATTGACCCTTCATCAGGAAAAAAGGCTAACCTGAATTATTTCCATAAGTTAGCCCTTATGCGCTATTCCTAATTACCCACTCATTAAAGATATCCCCATTGATATACAACTCTCTGTCTAGCTGATATTTGCTATCCAATTCATTATTTTAAATAGAACAATAAAGGTAATGCATTTTTAGATTTTACTAAACATTTTAAGAGACTTATAGGACATAGAAATGATTAAAATTGGCTGTTTTTAAGGCATTGGAGTTTTAATGGTATTTTCAGCACATGGGATGATTTTTTAAGACAATCTTATGGCCACTGAAAAGAAAATAAATCTAATGAAGAATTGTGTTGCATAAAGTAATTTGTAGATTATAGTTTAATGTAGAAGCATAAAATGTCAATTATTGCATTAATATTACCGGGTGAAATCTCTTAGCTAAAGGTGTGTTAGCTTTTTAGTTTATAGGCTTGTGGCCCTGGGGATTGCATCGTGGGTAAAACACTAAGGTTCATCAAAACCGCGTATGAGATCAAATGATTATTTGTTACAAATTGGGAAAGTGTATTTGTTATATTGTCAAATATTTGTAATTAAAATGCACCCGATAATAAGTTATTGTTTTCATTTGATATGAATCGGCATCATTATTTGAACAAAAACTTGCATGCCCAATATAAGTATTTATCACTAAAAAATTATCATAGCGTAACCTTAAGGTAAGTGGTCCTATTATTGGCGTTAATTTAAGTTTTACTTTAAGGGTGGGCCAGTTATATGCCTTTTTGTTGAAATAAATACCACAGGATATATGGTTTATTATTTTATTTAATGTAAAAAAGTAAACACTTTACTGCCCACACAGCACATGGATATCCATTAGATATCCAATGGATATCCACGATGGATATCCAGGACATCCAATGGATATACATGGATATCCAATGGATATCTAATGGACATACAGATGTCCTACCAATATCCATCAATCTGGATATCCATGTGGATATATAGTGGATATTGTATGGATATACATGCGGTCACGATATGGATATCCATTATACATCTAATGGATATTGTATGGATATACATGTGTTCATCAAATGGATATCGCTTTTACATAAAATGGATATTCGATGCTAACCCACCATCGTTCTCTTTCTAACCCCATCCCCTCAATGAAACACTAATATAAGCAAACAAATATTTTATTGTGTTCTAAAATGATTTAAATAATTTTATTTTCTTGATCTATGATCTGGCTCAGGTCTGCATTCTTGCTGTAAAGAAAAAACACACTGCTTATAATCAAATTCATAAGACAATCCAATAAATAATATAATATGAACAAATGTGTATAAATATTACTTTAATTATTATAGCTATAACTACCACACTTTAGTGGTTATTTCAAAATAATAGGTATTAGTTGATAATGTTGAGTATCACGACGGAACTGGCTATATACCCAATAGTTTTAATCACCTGTAAGTGATCTACTTTCATAATCTACCGGAAGTGATCTGCTTCTTGCTTGTAAGTAAAGACGAGGAATATCCACCAGTAAAATAAACAGTTTTACATACACATAAACTTCCGTTGTATAACTAGACAATTTTCGCTGATTTCAATACGAAGTAAAAAATATTTACTTGAGTCAAGAAGATATGTGTTTTCTAGTTCACGTTCACTAGCCATGTTATTATCTATCAACGTGCTCTTTACAGCTATAAATAATATTGGTATTTACGTAAATAAGTATAAAAGATATATTCCTAACTAAATGGTTTAAGGTTATGTACTCACCTGTAAATTATTTACTGTCTGAAAATCACAGGAAAACTTATTAATAAAAACAACACACACATTATTTGGAGAAATATCTCAATCTTCTAACTTTAGTTGTAGGCTGTTGTTCATTTTTCATTTAGCAGTTGATGCAAAATGGCAAGATTCAATTCTAAATTTTATAACCTCAACTTTAGTCCAAACTACTTCAAACCAAACAAATACGAACGGATTTTCGTCATTATAGCCAACAATTCAAGCATCTAATGCCCCAAGGTGAGTTATTAAATGATCCCGCGTTTATTGTCCGGAGAGCATTAATGAATAACAATATGATAATAGATTCTTCTCACGAAATAACAGACATAAACAGTAATACTCTCTGTATTGAAATAAAAATAATTTTATTTTATGCTTATAATTGTAATGAGAATTTGGATCGAAATTTATTGTTGGCGCTAGTTTTAACGCTTTCCGGTAATTCTTGTGCTAGAAGGGGTTATTTTTCTTCCCTTATCTTTTACAAACGTAAATAACGGTTTCAATAATTTATCAATGTTGTTTCCTGCTGGTATGAACATATTAACAGAACATCAACTGGATGTCCAGCGGACATCTAATAGATGTCTTCTGTATATCCATGGGATATCCATTGGATGTCTGATGGATATATACGTACTTGAATAAAGTATATACACCCAGAAATTCTACTGCATTCGTGATTAGATTTTAATGAATAAGAAATGCTCATATGTTCACATTATTTAACTTTTATTAATATTTTTCTGCTCTAACAATATCCATTGTATATCCATATGATATCCATCATGGTCATGGACGTAAAATGGATATTATGTATATGCAATGGATATCCATTGAATATCCTGTGCTGTTATAGTCACCACCAATGACAATATTACTGTTTGGTATTTGGTTCATTAGGTCACCTTGCAATGACCTTAATTTATAAAAAGCAGTTGACTGCTGGTGTGGAAGATATATCATGTAGAAAGTTTCTTCAGTTATTTTGAGAACTATTTTTTTTTAAGAAAGGCGGGAACCAAATTTTCTTGTTTGGCTATTTTTGGTAAATGTGATTTTTTCACTGCAATAGCCGTTCATGTGTAATCATCTATAGCAGGGTTGTGAAATATGGTATAGTTTTTAAGGGCAGGATTCTTGGTAACATCTTTTATGTTAGTTTCTTGTAAAAGGTATATGTCGGAGTTATTATCATTTAAAAAACATTTCATTTGTATCCACTTAAAATCAGTTCTAATACTTTTTAGGTTTAATGTTGTTGTTGATATAGATGTATGCATATTTAATCACTGTTCTGGCTGTTGACACTTTCGAAAGATATGGCTGAATTTAAGGATATTTGTGAATTGGACAGTGACTGGTTGGGAATCTTCAACTTCTATAGATATATTATCGGTTTGAAGGGCTTTCTGGAGGGATATAATTAGTCTCCATATCCTTTGTTTTGGGGCACGATCTGACACTAATCTTTTTGCTGTTGTTAATAATTTTATCAACCCTTCAATGTCACTAGTGTACTCTCTTGCCTCTTCTAATGGTTTGTCATTACCTTTTACTTGCTTAAGAAATTGAGTGAAATGTACAAAATCTAAGACCTGGGTATTATTATCTTTCCAAAGTTGTTCGGTCTCCATGAAAGTTTCTTCTTTTTGTGGCTTATCTGTTTTAAATCTTTTATGTTTTGAAGTTTTTGACTTTTGACTACTTTTACCTTCATTTGTTTTGTGTACTTGTGCCGTGACTATAATTTTTTCTTTCGGTTGCTCTACTGGCTCTGTGTTTGGCCTGTCTGAAGTTTGGGTGGATACAATATTGGTAACAGACAATTCTGTCTCTACAGAGCTTGCAGTTGAAGTATGGGGTATTTTCTTTCCCGTTTGTGGATCTTGTGTGTTTACTTCAATAATAATATTTTCATTATTGGCTTCTGTTGAATTGTCTCGGGTTACTTCAATGGGTGTGACGACGGTGATACATTTACTTGCTATGTGTCCGTAACAAGAACTATAAAGTTGAAACAATTATAATAAAGCCAGGAGCATTATTTAGAAACATATTAGAGAATGTAGAAGAGCTTACTAAAACTTTTACTCTTAAGATTATCTAATAGTAGTGGCAGGTGGTAATGACTTTGTACATGGAAAATATTTATCTTTCAGAGATATACTAACAAAAATTAAAATGTGTTTGCACACAAATATAATTGTAACATTTGTTCCGATTGTATATGAAAATCGAAATCGCATTAAATATGTGGGTAAATTCAACAGCAAGCTGCAAGGATTTATAATAAGAGTAAACTATTGTATAGAGGCTTGTGCAAGTTTTGTCGAAATCAACTCAGGTTCAGGACGAAAGATGAACAACAGAAGCATTGCAGCACATATTTCCTCTACAATGGAATAAGTACACTTGGAGAAAACCCAAATCACCACAACACATATTTCAGAGATCTTACGATATTTCGTTGATCAAGTCAACATCTTCAGAGGAAGAAAAATTCTTAGAATGGCGAACTCAGCCAACCTGCCGTTTATAGGTGTATGATATATAATTGGAACAAAGACTCGTATCGGCGCGTATCCTAAACAAAGAATGTTAAAATTCGTTTACGATAATACTCTTTGTTCTAAAGTCATGTCGTAATCGTACATCCTAGCGGGAAACTAAGTAACTAACCAATCGAAGAATGTCTAACAGCGCCATTTGTCAATGGGATAGATTACAACAAGAAAAACATAGGAATCTATTACTATTTTCGGTACATCTATTACAAAGTTTTCTAGAAATCTGTTATAATGAATTAAGTGTCCAGAAAATCAATTATTTCTCGTCATTGAAACAGTTACAAAGAACAAAGAATATTAAAATTCGTCTATGTTAATACTCTTTGTTCTAATCGTCAGACATGTCGTAATCGTCAATCCTAATGGGCAGCTAAGTAACTAATCAATCGAAGAATATCTGACAGAGCCAACTGTCAATGTTGTGCTTGAAGTCATTTTGACCAATTGCTTACACACTACTGACTTACAATAACGATAAAAAAAGTGCGTACCTAATAGTAGTTTTCATTATTTCTCGTCATTCAAACAGGTACTTACACATGTTTTTTTATTTGATTTCTAAAGTCAATACATTTTCTGATGTGTTTTCACAATGTTTGTATTTGCTTTGAAATGAAAAGCATAAAATATTAATTTACAGTTATACTTGTCTCCATAACCTTCATCAACACATAAAATGTTATCTAGTAAGTAAATGCAGAAAATGGTGATTTTTCACCTACAATGATTTATAGGAACTGATTTGGTCAAAAAATCCTCATTTTAGGAACATCAAAAAAGATGCACTCTTTTATTTTTGAACATTCTTAAACCTTATAGCAGTCTACTACGAGCTTTCACAGGGTTCCCACTAAAAACAGCATATCAATTTCCCTGACTTTTCCCTGACTTTTCCCTGACTTCCCTGACATGCCAAAATCTATTTCTCTGACTTTGATCTTCTGCAATTTACCTTCAACATGTGCAACACTATAGTACTACAGAATATAGTAGGTCTTTGCGTCATGGTGGAAAACACACTTCCCAATTTCAAATATACAAAGCGACCAATGAACGCAGAATTTAAAAAAAAACACTGATTGTGGTTTTGTGGAAAAAGAAATCATTAAATAAATGTTTCAGAATTTCACAAAAAGCAAACACGTTTCAATTATTTATCATAAAAAGGCAACAAATAATGTTTCCCTAACAGGGACAAAAATTCCCTGACTCTTAGTCAATATTTTCATAATTTTTCCCTGGCAAAATTTTTTCTTCTACAAATTCCCTGACTTCTCCAGATTTTCCCGGTTTTACAAGCGAGTGGGAAACCTGTTTCAATTACTACTGATTTTGCAAGTAATTTTTTTCACTAAGTGAAGATTGGAACCTGTGATGAACACTGATAAGTACACTTGGAGAACCCAAATCACCACAACACATCTTTTTAAAGACCTGAGCTCGCTTCACTAACAAAGTTAACATCATCAGAGGATGAAAAATTCTAACTGTTAGAATTTTTCATTCTCTGATGACGCTAACTTTGTTAGTGAAACGATCGTCAGGTCAGGTCTCCAAGTGTACTTAATTTGTTTCAAACATTTATGTTTATATTTAGTTTTGGCAAGAAAATGATGTTACGCATTGGTAAAAACGAAATGATTTCTTTAAAAAGTACACACTTACAATTAAAATATAGCAACACTTCTTATGCCCCACATCTTTCTATTGGAAAATTTGCCTAGGCTGCGGTTCACTTGGGTTTCCTTCCAGTTCAAGGTTATAATTCAATGTAGCCATAACCATAATAGGTTAGGTCAGGTCAGGTCATAGGCTTGTTAATTGCTATTGAAAACCAACCAAACATGTACATTATTTGTAAGATCGGCAATCGAGCAAATATGATTCGCGTTCCCTCGGTTGTTATTTAATTTTATGGTCCATAATAGTCTGTTTTATGACTCATGGGGCAATTTTACTCCTCCTATTGTAGTTTCCAAGATGCTGCCATTAGCAACCTTTGTATAAAAATATGTTATAACATAGGTACCTAAACCTACCCTACATAAGTCCAGCGATTTCATCAATTCCTGATTTTCTTGACAAAAATTAGCTAATGACAGGATAAACATTTTTTAGTAAAAAAAAATATACATTTTTAATGTAGAAAGATCAGAAATATTCCATATGTAGGTATGTCTTATCGATCAACAGAATCGGGACAACATTCAGGCGTTTCACTTATCTCAATAAAAGAGAGTGAGAAGACAAATATGAATTTCTAATACAGGTACCAACAGAGTCGGCAGTCGGGACATGATTCGGATGTTTTAGTTTACACAGTCAGTGTTGTTCCGCCTATTACAATTTTATTGTTACAGATCTATTACTTTTTTGGAAAATTCTATTCTGTATTACATCGAAGAAAATCTATTACTTTTTAAAAAACATGATGTTCTTTTTAAATCACATCAAATGTGATTACTCAGTTTGTTTCAGAAGGGGCCATCTGTTGATTAAAACTAGGATTGTGTTTGTGTGATGTGTCCAAAGTCACTTAAAAAGTGGTTGGACTTAATGGCTCCCCTGGCAGTGCTCTTTGTCACGCCCAGAACAGGTTCTGGTCCCGTAAATAGTTCTGCTGACCCTCTCTTCGCGAGACTGCCAGCTTCTTCATTGCCTTTGACCCCCGAGTGAGCCGGCACCCAAATGAGGGTGACCTCATTCTGCCAATCATGTCGCTCGTCTCGTCTCGGCATTCACTTACCAGCCTGGAATTTAACCGTGGGCTACTTAGGGCTGCCTGGCTGTCTGTGGCTATGAGGATCCGCTTGTTGGTGTAGCCCCTCCTCTTGTTTTCCCGCACACAGTGCAGAATTCCGTACATTTCGGCCTGAAAGACCGTTGCATGGGCTCAGAGTGAAATACTATGACTTACCCTGGATCCTTCCGAATAAACACCTGTCCCCGTCCCACGCTCCCCGCCGGATCCGTCCGTGAACCAGCCGAGCGCGTCCCGTGGTATGCCCGGCGTCTCCACCCGCCATGCCTCGCGGTCGGGGATTTCCACTGTAAAGTTGTTTTCCCTGCAGATTCGCGGGCTAGCGAAGTCGGACCTCATTTCAAGCATGGGCTCCTTCACGATCTCCTGAATTTTGCAGTTGATCTTCAGTCTACCATCGCAGGCTAGTCTGTATAGTCCTAGCCTGGCCTCCCCCATAATAGCTTAAGCATAGGGGGGCAGATCCAGCAACACCTCCATGGCGGCTGTTGGGGTTGAAGTCATGGCCCCTGTGATACCCTGGCAAATCATCCTTTGGACCTTGCCTAGTTTTTGTTGGCACTGGATTGTGCCACCTTAGGCCACCAGACCAGTGTCGCGTATGTTAACGATGGTCTGACCACCCTTGTGTACAGCCAGTGGGTCATACTAGGTCTTAGTCCCTACGTTTTCCCATATAACCGCTTGTGACGGCTAGGGTCATAACTGCCTTACGCAGTATATTTTACCTCTCTGGCCATTGGGATGTTTCTACCGTACCGAGTGAGAGTTCTGTGGCTTTCTCACTTCCTCCTCCTCGTAAACGGTATGACGGTTGTTTTCTTGGGGCTCACCCCGAGCCCTTGGCCAACCGCCCACCTTTCCACCACTTTCAGTGCTGTCTGCATGTGCTCCCACACTGACTGTGTAACCTTTCCTCGGACTATGGTAACAATGTCGTCCGCATAGCCCTGTACCTCGTACCCCCCTCCCGAGAGCCTCCCTAGCAGGCCGTCCACGACGAGGACTAGTCCTTTCTCCTCTGCCTTACTTCTTAGAACCGACCAGTGTTGTGTCCCCAGTTCAGGGTTCTGTATCTTCAGTCTTCTGACCACCGTCTCTTGCGAGACCGTATCAGGGATTGGTAGGAGGACCTTGTGTCTCTTTGGGAGTTCTTCGGGCTCGGCGGCTGTCAAGTCCGCCACCTCCCAAATCTGGCCGAGGCCCCCGATCGTTTTCCGTAGCCAGTCTCGCGACGGCGGGCCGGCATTGGTTATCCAGAGGATACCCCCGCCAGGCGCGTCCGGACGAGCTGAGGCGGGCTCTCCCCTTCCTGAAGAGAGTCCACCGCAGCCTGGATGTCTTACCCTGGTCTAGCGTGACCTCAGGATGAGGTCTGTCAATCACAACCATCCCGAGGCAGCCTCCCTATACGAGCCAGTTTGCGCCGGTGTTCCGGCCCTGGCCCTTTTGGGATATCTGTCTGTAGTAGGCGTGCTAGAGTCCGAGCGCGGCCTCTTCTGACTCGCAATCCCCTCTTGCGCCCTTACAGGTTTCTCGACCGTCCACGCCCCGGTCGCCATTTTCTGCGCCCTCCAGAACTTCTTTATTTGCACTGGAGGGGCCCCTAAAGTTCGCGGACATCGCCGCCTTCTGGTGGGACCCAGCCTCCAGCTTGGGTGTTGGGGACAGGTCCGTGGCCGAAGCTACCCCCTGATCCCCCGTATCTACGTCGGTCGTGAGACCTCCAGAGTCTGCGGACGCTGCTGCCTCGTCCCCGTTTCCAGAATATTCTCAAGGCACGAGCCTGTAGACGGAGCCACCCCTCGAGCCTCATTGGTTTTGGTTTTATTTATATTTCTCTTCATCTTGTTCCCACTAGAATGGGGGAAATACTGTCCACACCATCAGAACCCCCTGTGTGGTGCAAGGCGGGTTACTCTGGTGGGTTGCTCGGTACTCCAGAGGTTCCGTTCACGACACCATCACCCTGGTGCCATCCATCCCTAGGCACAGGTCACGTGACACCGTGGATGAGGGGAGTTTTCTCGACCTCTTCGTCTAGATCCGTCATGTTTAGTTATAAGCAGGGTCACCACGTGCAGGATGCGGCTCTTCACTGCGCACGACGCACGGTCTTGGGGAAAGCTTCATCGAAAGCTCATATTGTTGTGTCCGCTTCCTCAGCTTGCACCCTGGAGTCCTTTGACCCCCGACTCCTCAACCCCATTTTATGTATTGCCTAAACAAGAGTGTCATAATAAGAAGGGCAAAGCATGTCTTTTAATTCTTTAATTTGCGGCTGGATTTCCTGAGCTGTTAAAAATCTCTTACAAAACTGACGTAATTGTTGAGCAATCATTTTATGATGATAAGTGCTGGTTGAATACCTAACCATTAACATATTGCCATATAGAACTAGAGTGTGATCTGTAGTGGCCATTTTAACACACTGTCATTTCTCATAGAAACAAAAATTCTTCTGTAGCATCAGGATGGATCTGTGAAGCAGTAACCTTACTAGCACCAAGCACTACTAAACATATTTTACTATTTTTATCACAAACTAGCCTCATATGGCTTTTTTACATGTTTTTTTAGAGTAGTACCCTTTACAGTGGAGTCATGGTATGAATACAGTTTTAAAAGACTTTAATGATTTGCCAACACTTTTCATGTTTCCATGAGATTTGTTGTAATGTAAATCTCCCTCCTTGCGTATTTTTTTAAAAACACTACCTCTTTCAAGTGAGCCTAGAATAAAGACATTTAAATTAACAAAAGTAGACAACAGCCAAATTATTACATGTAATGTAATGTACATGCACATAAACTTGTTAGTGCAAAAGTAATAACGCATGCACTTTGTCACACAATATAATAAAAAACAGTATCTGTGTGGGTAGTGGCTGCCATGATAAAAGAAGAATATGCGCTTTATGTTCGACTTTTGGGAGAATACACCTTTTCAATGGACACTTACAGTTCAGGGTGATTCGCTTAAAATCACTCACCTCCTCAACAATCTACTTAAAAGGTGAGAGTTACTACTACAAACGAACCTATTTTATTTTAAAAATTAAAATATACCTTCAAAATTCACGCATAAAGCACATACTTACTTGTAGATGTCACCTATTATATAAACATGTTATTCTAATCCCGCCAGCTTAATTTTAAGCTAAAAACAAATATGGACACTGCATTTTTTATTGAATTTTCATTAAGAAAATTCACTAATAGAGGTATCGATGGTAGGATTTTTGGAAAATTTCTTCAAATGAGCGCCAATTAAGGCCCCTAGATCCCAAATCCAAGGTCAGTTGAAAAGATATATATATATATATATATATATATATATATATATATATATATATATATATATATATATATATATATATATATATATATATATACAGGGTGTCCCACCGAAAGGGGCTAGTAGCTTTTAGGTGTCTTTGTGTCTAGTAAATGGAAATTTCTTTCAGCCATCTGTTACAGAATTTTAAGGAGCATATTCCGAAAATAATTTAACATACACAGGCTGTCCCATAATTCAGTGGCAACACAAACTTGTATTTTTTTTAATGGAACACCCCATATATTATTACATATTTCGATTTGCGATGAAATTCTGACTCAAATATTATAGAGGTCTTATAGCTTTAATCTCAACGGTTTTTGTGTAAATGTCAATAAACTGTCAAAATGAGGTTATGTTTGGCGTATTTTTGCTACACCGGCAGTCGAACTGCAATGAATTTGTCTGAAGGAATGTTTTAGGTAGATGGTCTTCTATGTAGAATACACTCCAAGGTGTCAAAAAAATAATACATTGTACAGGGTGATCACTTTTCATGAATAATTAATTTACTGCATTTTTTCAAATGGGACACCCTGTATATTATTACATATTTGAATTCTCCATAAAATTCCGCGTACAACGGTATAAAATTATAGAGCAGTTCAATTACCGGATTTAAAAATATTTAAAAAATGTGACGAATTTCACAGACAAATAGATTCATTGAATAACGTAACTTCACAATGATAATTTATGAAATCTGCAATTAATTTTTTAGTCAAAGGGGAATTCGATTATAAGGTCAAAAGTAAGAAGCCATAATTATGCTCTTCAAGATAATGTCACAAAGATGCAAATAGTCGGGAGAATTTAATACTACTGTTATGTTATGATATAATGTATACTTGCCGTATTTGCAATAAAACAACTCTTATTTTTTCTACTGGTTTTTATTCGCAGAATAAATAAAATTACAGGTGCTCGAATATGTTTCCTTCATATCTGATACAAAGCTGAAGCCTTTTGACGAAACTTTGCCTGGCTTCTATTAACATAGGCACAGTTATGCTACCAAAGGCATCAATGATTCTTCTCCGCATATCCTCACTTGTCGTAACTGGTTCTTTGTAGACCATGTCTTTCACATACCCCCAAAGGAAAAAATCTAAGGGTGTAAGATCTGGTGATCTTGGGGGCCAGATGATCTGTCCACCTCGGCCTATCCACCTTCTTGGAAAGCGCTGATTCAGATAGTTCCTTACAGAAATAGACGAGTGGCTTGGAGCACCGTCATGTTGAATCCACAGTTGCTGCCTCGAATATAGATCTACATCGTCGAGGAGTGATCCTAATTCGTTCCTGAGAAATAGTTCATATCTCTCACCGGTCAACGTGCCATCCAAGAAATATGGTCCAATGACATAATCCCCAATTATCCCTCCCCAAACATTCAGTGACCATCGGTTTTGATTGTCGATTTTCCTCAACCAATGTGGATTTCTGACATTATAATAATGCATATTGTGTCTATTGCCGATGCCTGTACTTCTGAAAGTCGCCTCGTCAGTGAATAGAATGTTTGTCACAAACTCATTATCCATATGTATTCGGTTTAACATCGTACGGCAGAAGAACAATCGTGTTTCGAAATCGTGCTCGGTTAAATTCTGATGTGTATTCATATGATATGGGTGATATTTATATTTCCTTGCAATTCTATTGATTGTTGTTTTGGGTATGCCTGTTTCATTTTCCAGCTCTCTTGTGGATGTGTGAGGATTTTCCTCTAGTGATAACAATATATTCAACTGCGTACCTTCGTCAGTAACAGCAATAACTGGTCTTCGATTTTTAGGATACGAGTTAACACTTCCCTTACTTATGAACTCTCTCTTCACTCGTTCAAAAGCCTGCCGCTTTGGTTGCCGTCTATGTGGGAATTGTTGATGATAAATCCTTGCAGCAAGAAGAGAATTTTTGTCAGCTTTTCCCAAACAGAATACCATGTCAACTTTTTCACTTACAGATAAATTCATGTTTGAAACTCCAAAAAATCACCTGAACTGTACACTTAAAATTATCACTTAACGCTACGAAAAAGAACAGAAAACTGAGAATAAACGAACTGACGTAACAAAAGTGAACAAGAAAAACTAGAAATACACAGAGATGAACCAAAAACTATTTGAAAATATCATAAAACAATTATTACACAAGCGATGAATGATAACATTCAATGACAGGTATGAAATGACATCAGCCTTCTTTAACAGACAATTCAATTTTCCTATTCTCTACTCTGCGGATATACCTTTCCCTATAACTAACATATGAATTTGTACGGCACCGAAGTGAGAATTTTCCGCAAACTATTGCAAATACCCAAGAAAATGTCGCATCAACTGCTTGTTCATGTATTTTGACTATCACACAGCCAGTTCAATGCATTGTAGAAGCGTTTATTGGAAGTTTTAACTGAACGGATCGGTAATTACGACATGTAACTCGACGAATTTAATCAAAGATATTTTTTACTAACTTTCGACTGAGAATTTAGACAGATTTTCATTAATGTGCATCATTTCACTGTAAACTAGATTGGAGATGATAATCTATAAAATTTTCTTCCGTTAATACATAATGCAATTGACAAATTTAGAAAAATCTCGATTTTTTTTTAAATATTTCTAAATCCGGTAATTGAACTGCTCTATAATTTTATACCGTTGTACGCGGAATTTTATGGAGAATTCAAATATGTAATAATATACAGGGTGTCCCATTTGAAAAAATGCAGTAAATTAATTATTCATGAAAAGTGATCACCCTGTACAATGTATTATTTTTTTGACACCTTGGAGTGTATTCTACATAGAAGACCATCTACCTAAAACATTCCTTCAGACAAATTCATTGCAGTTCGACTGCCGGTGTAGCAAAAATACGCCAAACATAACCTCATTTTGACAGTTTATTGACATTTACACAAAAACCGTTGAGATTAAAGCTATAAGACCTCTATAATATTTGAGTCAGAATTTCATCGCAAATCGAAATATGTAATAATATATGGGGTGTTCCATTAAAAAAAATACAAGTTTGTGTTGCCACTGAATTATGGGACAGCCTGTGTATGTTAAATTATTTTCGGAATATGCTCCTTAAAATTCTGTAACAGATGGCTGAAAGAAATTTCCATTTACTAGACACAAAGACACCTAAAAGCTACTAGCCCCTTTCGGTGGGACACCCTGTATATATATATATATATATATATATATATATATATATATATATATATATATATATATATATATATATATATATAGTATTCAACCAATAACTCAAAAAAACTTCACCAATCCAAACCAAATTTGGAAATTCCCTTAATTTTTTAATAGCTTGGATGAGTTCCTTAGACAGTTTTGACACTCGAATACTTTTAGAAAAAATGCGAAAAACTGTTTGAAAACACAATATCTTTTAAATTACTAAAAGTATGAACTTAAAACTTTACACGCATGTAGATATCGTATAAGTGCTCCTCTCTACCAAATTTGAACTTAATCGGTTTAGCAAATTTGGAGTTATAACCAAATAAAAAATAAATAATTTATGATATAACCTGAAATTACCTTTGAATGGGTGCCTATAATGTTAGACAAGGTCATACAGATATATCAGGGTTACGCTGCTATTGCAAACAAATGCTCCGAATCACACTTCAAACGAACAGGCTACACAAATATGTCACTATAAACAATCAGCGGGGTTGCCATTTGCCAAAACTCTCAAGATAAACAAATGAAGATATCAGAAAAATATATAGTAATAAAGCGACAGTCGTCGAGTGTACGTGGAAGTGTTAACACTTAAAAAGTGCTCCCGATATTTTTGTTTTAAAATCGGCAATTAGCTAAAGTTTAAAATAAAGTATTCTAGTAGTTTGATATAGATTACTGAAAAAAGTAAAATAACGTACCATTATAAAATTTTTGTATGATAAATGTAATAAAAAATGGATAGTGGAGAATATGGTGAAGCTGGCTATAATAGAAAGGGACCAGATCGAGAAGATATGCTTATTGATGTAGATGAGTATAAGGAGAATGTAACCGGTGAGACTGTTCCATGTAGTAATTCAAATAATTTAGAATTAATAAATAAAAATGATAATTTAACTAATGTAAATTTAGCTGATAAGGATAAAAGGAATGTTAAGACGCTGCCGCTACCTGCCTCGTTTCCGTTTCCGGAATATTCTCAAGGCACGAGCCTGTAGACAGAGCCACCCCTCGAGCCTCGTGGGTTTTGGTTTTATTTATATTTATTTCTCTTCTTCATCTTGTTTTTCCAGTAGAATGGGGGAAATACTGCCCACACCATCAGAACCCCCTGTGTGGTGCAAGGTGGGCTACTCTGGAGGATTGCCCGGTACGCCATCACCCTGGTATCATCCATCCCTAGGCACAGGTCACGTGACACCGTGGATTAGGGGAGTTTTCTCGACCTCCACGTCTAGATCCGTCATGTTTAGTTATAAGTAGGGTCACCTCTGCAGGATGCGGCCCTTCACCGCGCATGACGGTCTTGGGGAAAGCTTCATCTAAAGCTCATATTGTTGTTTCCGCTTCCTCAGCTTTCCCCCTGGAGTCCTTTGGCCCCCGACTCCTCGACCCCATTTTATGTATTACCTGAACAAGAGTGTCATAATAAGAAGGGCAAAGCATGTCATTTAATTCTTTAATTTGCGGCTGGATTTCCTGAGCTGTTAAAAACATCTTACAAAACTGACGTAATTGTTGAGCAATCATTTTATGATGATGAGTGCTAGTTGAGTACTTAACCATTAACATATTGCCATATAGAACTACAGTGTGATCTGTAGTGGCTATTTTAAACACACTGTCATTTCTCATAGAAACAAAAATTCTTCTGTAGCATCAGGATGGATCTGTGCAGCAGTAACTTTACTAGCAAATTTTTGTATGATAAATATAATAAAAACTGGATAGTGCAGAATATGGTGAAGCTGGCTATAATAGAAAGGGACCAGATCGAGAAGATATGCTTATTGATGTAAATGTAACCGGTGATGTTCCATGTAGTAATACAAATAATTTAGAATCAATAAATAAAATGATAATCTAACTAATGTAAATTTAGCTGATAAGGATGAAAGGGATGTTAAGAATTCACAACGTGTAGACGGTGAAATTAAGAGAAATAATATTGATAAAAGTATTCGATATTGTTCGACTGATAAAGGTCCTTTCTTTGTTTATATTGAACACAAACAAAAAAATGTTGGTAAACTTCATGCATCTAGAATCGGTCTTTACATTTTTAAAGTTGCAAAATTAGGAAATTCTGTTATAGATATTAAGAATATAGGTATAAATAGGCTCAAAATTGAATGTGATTCCTATTTAACAGCAAATACATTATTTGAAAATAGAGCTTTGATAGAAAATAAATTTATTGCATATATACCAAGATTTTTAAAGCAGAGAAAGGGTGTTCTTCGTTATGTGGATACATTTTTTGATGATAATTATCTATTAAAATAAATAGAATCAAGTATTGAGGTAGTAGAAGTCAAACGTTTTATGAGAAAGGTAACGCAATTAGACGGAACGTTTAAATTAGTACCTAGGGAAACTGCAATAGTTTCCTTTTATGGGTCAGAGTTGCCAGAATACATTAAGCTTAATGGAGTTAACTGTCAGTTGAACCATATATTTATTCGGTCGTTATCTGCTATAGGTGTATGAGATTCAGTCATGTGCAGCAACAATGTCGTGGTAAACAGCGGTGTAGACATTGTGGGGAAGAACATAAGGGCACTTGTGTGTCAAATATAAAGGTTGTGTACATTGCAAATCAAATGAGCATATATCTACAGATAAAAACTGTTCAGTATTTGTAAAACAAAGAGCAATCAAAAATATTATGGCGGAAAAAACATTTCGTACAAATAAGCATAAAGTATTTCAGATAATCCACAATTATATTCAATATTTTGAGTAGTAATCGTTTTGCACTGCTTTCTGATAATTTAGACAGAGAATTTCCGACAATATCTCCTTTTAAATTTCCTTCAGCTTCATTTAGAAGAAACCAGCGATATTCACAAAACAATGTCGATAACACTAACCAGTCCAAAAAAAGGAAAACAAGCGGATCTCCTTCTCATTCACCTCTACCCCAATCCGTTGTAAAAACTACTCAGTTATCTTCTGTGTTACCAAATCCTCATGGAGATGGATACCAGGCATACAAAAATAAACTAGTTGAGCAAATTTCGGAAATAATTCCAGCTTAGTAGTTACTGTTATTCATAAAGAACACATGCAGGACACCACCAAGCCATATTTGAAATGGAGCGAAACATCAGCAGACTGAAATGCATTCCAAGATGTTTTAGATAGAGCTCTGTGGAAGGCACCCAAAAACATGTCCTCTAAAGAGAAATTTGTTTTTTTGTGTGGATTCTTTAGCAAATGCTGCGGAGAGCTCAATGAAACTCAAAAAAGTTTCAAACTCAAAATCCAGACTTCCAGTTTGGTTCGATAATGAATGTTTTGATGTACTAGCTAAGCGTAAGAATGCATTGCAAACATACCAGTTAACGTCAAATTTAACCAATTATTTAGCCTATCAAAATATAGAAGCTCAGTCAAAACGTTTGTTTAAACTTAAATGCAAAAATGCATGGCAAAATTTTGTTTCTAACCTTAAAAGGACGACACTGCTGTCAGATATATGACGCTTCGTGAGGAGAATTTGTAATAAAAATTTCAGTTCAAGAACCATGCGTTTACCAGAATCTCTTATTAATGATATATTAAAACAATTTGCACCTCCATCTGCATATCAGTCTCTGATCACTGAAGGCGCCAGTTATGACGATAACTAAATGGGTCAACCCTTTAACAGGGAAGAGTTGGATACTGCTCAGAAACACACTCAAAACACATCACCAGGTAAAGACAAATTTACCTATAACATGTTAAATAACATGTCAGATACTGGAAAAGTATACTTATTACAAATATACAACGATTGGTCGGTGAACTGTAATTATACTGACTATAAAAGATATCATCATCTGTCTCTTATACAAATATGGCAAAGATCCTAATTTAACGTCCTCATACCGTCCTATTTCCTTACTTTCTTGCATCTTCAAAACCTTTGAGAGAATGGTTTTATGAATATAGATCATTGTTGCCGCAAAACCAATATGGTTTTCGCAAAAGTAGAGGTACTAGACATGCAATTTTTCACATGGTGTCAAATATTCAATGCAGCTGTTCTAAAAATAATTACGTAGGTTGTGTTTTTGTTGACATACAGGGAGCATATGATTCTGTTAATTTAAAAATATTGAAAAACAAATTAATATTAGATGGATTGTCGGACACAGTTGCCAGTAACATTGTTGAGTTATATAATGCAAGACAAATATATATTAGAGATACATATAACAACTTACATGGTCCATTACTTACATCTAGAGGTCTGCCTCAGGGATCCATTCTTAGCCCCTTGTTATTTAACATTTACACAGCTGAGTTGCATAAACTATTTGATGATTCAGTGCAGTGCATTCAGTATGCTGGCGACATTTGTTTATAGATTAATGGTTATTCATATCAATATTGCGTCAATAACCTTGAGTATGTTATGTTAATTTTAAATAAGTGGCTCTTTAAGCAATGCTTCGAACTTAGTCCTCAAAAAAACTTGCGTTACGTTTTTGACTAGGCATAGATTAAGAATAAGTGATACAATAAGACCTCAAAATTGTGATATACCCAGAGTTAAAGAATATAAATATCTGGGTGTTATCTTTGATATAAAATTGTTGTGGACTTCGCATATCAAACATATTAAGGGAAGGTGCGAACGAGCAATGAACTTGCTAAGGTCAGTTTGTAATACAACGTGGGGTGCAGATGTTAAGATATGTCTAATGATTTATAGATGTTACATTAGGTCAATTATAAAGTATGGTTGCGTCATATATGGATCTTCTTCAAACTCTAATTTAAAAAGAATAGATCGCATACAAATGAAAGCAATTAAAATATGTATTGGTGCGATGAAATCATCACCAAATAATGCGGTCCTGGTGGAAAGCCAGGAACCACCAATATATTTAAGAAGGGCATTTTTGGCCAAGAAACTAGTTATCGAATGGCGACACTATTACCCATTACATTTAAAGGTATTATATTGGCTTTTTCTTGAATGTTTGTCTAATACTTATTGGTAAAAAAAATCCACCATTGGTTGATACATACAGCAATACAAAGCACTTTGCTGACACGATTGTTCCAAAAGACAAAATCCCAATATTTACCCTACTCTATCAAAAAATGCACAAAATAGATATAATATTTCCAAATTATACCGTTTTCCCGTCTCTAAATCGTTTCATACTTAAAGCAACACTGGAAAAGTTTAATAAATATACCAAAATCTATACAGATGGTTCCAAATCGTTATCTGGGACAGGCTGTGCTTTTTATTCCCAAGACGGTAGATACCAACAAGTTAAATTAAATAATATAGCATCTATTTACACTGCGGATGCATATGCCTTGTATGAAGCACTTCAATGGTCAATTGAAAACAAAATTAAACATACTCTAATTTTATCAGATTCCAAATCAGTTCTGTTTTCACTTAAAGATTACACCAAACATGGCAAAAATCTAGTAATATGTGACATTCTCAGTCTGTATCTGTCGATAGAGGATGGTGGTAATCGAGTCATATTTATGTGGATAAAAGGGCACACTGGACTAGCAGGCAACGAAATAGCTGACAAACTAGCTAAAGATTCTATAGAAAGTCCAAAAAATAATAATAAACTGGATTACTGCTGATGATGTAATTCAAAAAATTAAATTTGAAATAAAGGAAACGCGCGAAAGTGTTTGGCATGAATTTGTTAACAAAACAACTAATCGATTTACACTTATTCATCCAATGTTGCCTAAAAAATGCCACATATTAACGAATTTATTATGCCAAGGTACTATATTACTATAATTACCAGAATGAAGCTGAATCACGGCTGCTTTCCACAACACCTACATAAAATAGGCATTAGTAACAATCCTTATTGTACATGTGACAACAGTTACCTAGGAACCTTAGAACACCTCATGTTTCAGTGCAGTTTGTATAACCCAATAGGTAAACAACTCTGGAAAGAACTCAAGAATGCAGGAGTAGAGTTTCCTGTGAACTTAGCAACAATTATTTGTATCTATAATATACTTATAAAATTCATTCGGCATACAAAAATCAAAATTTAGGTTTGTTGTTTCTATATATGTGCATTTTAGTATTAGCCTTAGTTAAGAATAATATTAATATAAACTTAGTTTTCCTAATGTCTCACCTATTGTTTTTCATCGCATGGCATTTGCTGTCCAGTGTTGTTTGTTAAAAAAAATGCCCTGAAGGAAACCTGGGCGAGGAGCGAGTATCCTTTGTTTCTATCCTTAATAATAAGTAAGAACACAAACATTTATATTTTGACAAAATTGATATATTAGGAGATAAATATTGCTTGTGCTATAGCCATTTAGAAATGGTCATACTCTGTAAGAGCTTACACATAAAGGTACGTCTATCGCTTTAATCCTCCGTGTTGCTGTAAGTATTGATATCCATGAAGCAAATTATAAATATATTTGATGGAGAGTTTATAGATATAACAATGGTACAAATTCACTGCAGAGTTTTGTGACCAATGGACGTATTGTCCGAAGCTAATTCCTTACACACACAAGCACACACACACACACACACACACACATACACACATACACATACATATACACATGTAGTAATAAATAAAATTTTTAATGAAAGTGATTCAATTTGTTTAAAGGCAATCTAGAATTACGTTTTATTATGTATAAATATTAAGCTTCCCATTCTTCAGGGTATTTAAAAGCCATCTCGCTCTCCTAGTTCAATCTGAGAACACCCATTGCCTATTTGTCATGTGTTATTTTGCCTACTGACTGCGGGGGGAAGGGGGGAGTCGAATTCGAGGTTATCTTCTTCTTATTTGTTTACAGACGTTATAAACAAAGAAGAATATAACCTCGAAATTGACTTCGCTACCGCTAATACCTTAGAATCTTAGAATGAGGTACTTATTGTTTACTTTTAGTTTTTATTTACTCTTCATCTCGTATATGGAAAATTTGAGGTAAATGAAACTAGATAATATCATGCAGTAGTTTAAAGTATACCTGTAAACAGATGTTCAGCGTAAATTATTAAAATTTTAATTTCAAAACTTTATAATGTTTATATTTATTTATTTCATTTTCAAAAAGTATGGATTCAGCAATAGTAAATAAGTGTTGAAAAGAGTTTGGGTGCAGCAACTGCGTTATGGTAGCGAATTTTCGTAAAAATATTCCAAATGGTGATAATTCAATTTCCCATTAAACTATAATCTTTAGTTTGGATACATACTAAAACCTATATAAAAGTAGCGTGGGTACTAAATTTACAAAATAACACAATGCGCTTCACAGGCAACGATAAATTTGTTTTAGAAAATCATTTTTGTTATTTTGTTTGCAGAAACTGGTTCGATTGAGTTGGCTAAAACGGATCATCCAAGCTACTAATCAGGAAAAATATCTGCCACGTTTATAATTTATATTCGTTTTGTAAATAAAAATTAAATTTTGGGTAAATTTCCAGATTAGCACACGGGGGCTTTTTAGAAAAAAAATCAGAAACATGCTTAGATCTCCTTCTGGATACACAAGCCACAAGAAATATTTCTTGCAAACAGCCCCCAAGAAAGTTACAGGACCAGGAGTGTATAGAGGTGTTGGGCGGGAAGAGGATAAAAAGGAAATGTGAGCGGAAAGTGCGAAAAAGCCAGCTTAGTTGGACCTCTATAAGCTGCCCTTATCCCATTTTGCAGCTATACCTCCTTAAAATTATATTTATTCCACCCAGAACCCCTATATTCACCACAGGTACCTTAACTTTCTTGCGGGCTGTTCCTAAGAAACTTTTCTTGTTTACACTGTTCTTGTTTATGCATTGAGGGTGGTTGTAGGCATGCAGAAGGGGAAGGGGAACCCATGCGACAAAGCAGTGAACCAAGATTTTCATTTTATGTTTAAATTGTTACCCCATTTCATTTGTTTAAAAGATTTTTCCAAAAACGAAATTTAGGTTGTCTTGTTTGTCAGTCTTACATAGAGAGCTACAATATTTCATCATTTTCAAAAAGTGTGATACAACAACAGTAAATAAGTGTTGAAGAAGGTCTGGGTGCAGAAAATACATTATAGTAGAGAATTTTTGTAAAAATATTTGAAATCCAATAACTCAATTTCCTATTAAGCTAGAATCTTAAATCTTGAACCATAGTAACACCTATGTAAACCCAGCGTGGGCACTAAATTAAAGAAAAATAACATAATGAGCTTCGCAGATAACTACAAGTTGGTTTTAAAAAAACTTTTTTGTTGTTTTGTTGGAAAAAACTAGTTCGATTGGGTTGACTAAAACAAAACCATCCAAGTAATTAAAAGGAAAAATAGCTGCCATACTTATGATTTGGCAGGTACATTCCCTTTGTAAATAATTAATTTTTTCTAGAAAACTTTTGTGACTTTAATGAAATTTGTAACACTTTTTTTTAAATAGACTTGCAGTACTTACATATATCTCTACCAAACTATAATTTTCTAGCTCCATAGAAAATAGAAACTTCTTCAAATTCGCTAACTGGAACCTCTAAAACCGGTCTAAGTTTAAAGAATTAGTATTATATGCTAGCGTAACTGTCACTGAATACAGTACTTCCCTAATGCAGCCCGGGTTTTTGAGGATGGCGTTACTGTCAGTGAGTACAGTATTTGCCTAGTGTGGCAAACTTATTTCAGAATTTCGCAACTGCCAGTGAGTGCAGTATTTGCCTAATGAGGCAATATTAAATATCTTCGTGGGGGGCGGCGTTACTGTCAGTAAGTTCAGTACTTGTCTAATGTGCCACGATTCTTACAGAGTGGCGTTACTGCCAATGAGTACAATTTAACCTAATTTGTCAAGACCATTGATTCCTGTCAGTGAGTATAGTTCTTGTCAAAGGTTACGAGATGGTTTCGGACTGGTACTTCTGTAACTGGGTACAGTATTGACTTTATGTAACATGGGGATCTAAGATGACGTTACTCTTTGTGAGTATTTAAGTCCTGGCCTATTCTGACAAGCTTATTTCATGATGCTGTCAGTGAGTACACTTTTTGTCAGCACCGTAAGATTATTCTTTCCTGCATAGGGTGTTCCCTCCTGTTTGTGAATACAGTACTTGCCACAAATTTTTCTCCACTGAAATACTGTTCCTGTATTACAATGGCTGCTTACTAGGGCAACCCTCTTTTCATCTTACGCTGGTATTTTCTACGGAACTCGAATAAACAAATGGCTAGTGGATCAGAACATTTTTCCCTTCGAATACTTGTTGTTGCCCAGGTAAAGTGCATGCCTAGCTCTTCTTTAAAGCATAGGATGCTTCTGCAGTTAGTGAGTGTAGTTATTGCATAATGTTGCAAGTTTACGACATAAATGTTCAGTAAAGGCAGCATTGCTTACCGTGGCAAACCATTTCTTTCGATAGTGTTTGCCAGCCGAGAGAAGATTATGTACTTCCCATTTATCTAGTGTGATTCTTTTTTATGCTTATTATATCCTGATTCTAAGCAATTCTTTGTACATTATTCTTGGCATGTTTAGGACATTAATCTTTTACCTCTCCTACGGAGGTGGTATTTATTTCCCTACTCTTTGCCTGTTGTAGGACCATATGATTGTTTATTATTGCTCATCATTGCACGATTATTATCTCGTTGAGATGATATTATCGGTGATTACCGAATGTTCTCTGTCACGGAATACAGAATACCTAATCTGTCGAAATATATTCTTCTGTTCCAACATTTAGGTACGCTTTTTTCCAGTATCCCTCTGTCAGAGGGTCATATTTTTCCAACTGTAGTGGTGACATTGTTGTGTGCCTACCTGCTTACGGTCAAAACTCGTCCTCCTCACACTCTTATCAACGAGTACAGCAGCTGCCCAGGTGACCCAATCATTTTTCCGCATGAGGGTTTTTTGTTTGTTTGTTTTTTCTGCAGGACTGTGTCCATATTTCTTCTCTGGTATGACTACTATTTCCCCACAATGCATACCGTGTTTGTATTTCGATGAGCCTGTTTGTTCTATTTCGTGTGCCACCCCACACCTTCCTCCTACGTAGCCTATTTGAGATAAGTGCAATCTCCTTTTCCGTGACTGTTGGCACAAACCAGCTCGCTACACTTAACTTTTATGGTGTGCTTGCTTTCAAACTGAAGCCAAATTGCCCATACGCATTTCTCTCTAAATATAGTTATTGCGTCAGCCTCCTTAAATGAAACTACCCATCAAGTTTTAACATATCGCTTTCCATCCCACTATTCATCATCTCATTTATTTAAGCAGCATAATATGCCTCCTTAGCAGAATTTTTTGCTTCTCAAACTATTACAGAGGAGGGGAAGACTAACAAGAAGAAAGTCCCCTCAATCCTGGAGGAGAACCTTCCACTACAGTTAGTCACTGAAAAAACCACCATATTTTTTCTACATTTGTTAAAAGCTTGAAAAAGTCTCGACTACAGTTACAAATTTTAAGAATAGTTACAGCTTTTAAGAATTCCGAGTTTCAATGTTGTTGTTTATGAGCATAAACCCACGAGCTTTTTTGGAGTGGCCCATGCAGCAAAACTTTTTTCTCTATAACCAAACACCACCACAAGACAGAACTTTTTAAATTTAAACACCTACTAGCAGTTTATCATAAACTGACTCCATCATTGCCATAATACATCAAGAGTATTCCAGTTAGTGGCCAAGGAAGGTGTTAATTAACTCTAACCTTTTTGGAATCCTGATATTGATCCTCTGTACCTAAAAGACCTACCAGGTAGGTCATCGTTTGGAATTCTTATGCTTTTATCTGCACCATCGTTAGAGTATTTACACAATGCGTACTTACGACTGAGTCGCAATAGATTATTAAAAAAAAACAACTTGTTCGCACAGTTAACCTTTAACTCCCAAAGACAGAAGTACTGCGTGCAAACATTATGCTGGAAAGTATGTTTTCCTTCTTGGTAAACTGGCCGAGTATTTGTGAGTGTTATCATCAACTCGAACTCGTTGCAATAACAACCCTTTTTGGCACTATTAATTGTTTTGCCGCTCTAGCTTTTTCTTTTTCATGTACAAATTTTTTTGGGCGCAGAAAAATGCCTACACAACTTTAGACGCTGCTATAGAAACTGTACTTTCTCCGTAGTATTTTATGATGAATTTGTTGTACAGCACTGTATATTTGTGTTACCACACACATGGCTGCTGATCAGCAAAGCCACATTGCCGACCAAATGATTTTTATTTTGGTTTTTGGCAACTGATTTTTTGTATTTGCCTAGTGGCGATGGAACAGTTATTACGCCTACAATTAGCTCCATTAGTGAACTGAGTTGTAGTTTTCTCGCCTATCAGCAACCAACTTATGAAAATGATACAGTAGAAAACAGAATAATTTCTGCAAAAAAAAACAGAAAACAGGATTTTGTTTAAAAAAAACAGAATAAAATGGTATACAGTTCTTCCAGCTCTGTTTCTCCAGAACTAAACTGAAGTGACACTCGGCATTCCAAATGTATATCTACTTGTTTACAAAATTGTTTACCTAGGTAATGTTCTTAGTTTGTTCCTTGTCATACAGATTCAAAAGCATTTACCCTCGACATTTGCTATTAATATATTAATGCTAGTTCAGTTGGTTCTGGGTTGTATGCTTTCCCCACTTTTTTGTGTTCTTTTTGTTCTTTTCCTTTAACGCATAATATGTAGTTGTTGCAACAGTTCTTTAAATATTCTACAAAACTTATTTAAGAAAGGAAGTTGAAGCATAATCATAGGATCCAACGAACTTCCCAGAAGTGATGTTCGAGCTTGATTATGTGAAAGCTTCGGTAAAGTAAATACAGTCCCAATACCCCAACATCACTTAAGGTAAGCTCGTTCGATCCCATGATTCTTTGTCAAAATGTTGCCAATTTTGACGTTTCAAACCGCGACTTTGACGTTTTGAGGAAAACCGCTTTTTTATCTTTAAATGCCCATAACTTTTTTGTCTTTAAACTTACAGATCTAAGTTTTGGTACATGGTACACTCCGTATAATACAAACGCGGGTACCAAATTTGGTTGCCCTTACTATGTTATTTCCGGAGATCTAAATTATTTCTGAAAGAAAATACAAAATTTTCCAGGAAAACCTGGAAAACTTGCAAAAGGAAGGTACTCAGAAAATGTGATCAAAATCGGCCCATTATTTTACACTGACCTTGAATATGGGTTCTAGGGGCCTAGTTCGCGCTCATTTGAAGAATTTTTTTTCAAAGTTCAAAAGTCGGGATCTCCTCATTGGGAATTTTTTTTAAAGAAAATTCACCAAAAGGAAGTAAGCTTGGACATTGCCAAGTAGCTGAAGGAGATAATTTTTAATGTCTAATAAAGTAGTATTGAAATTATTACAAAATTAGGTATCTATAATTAAGTAGGATTACCAAATTTATTAATCGAGCTGTAGTTGTCATTAAGTATAGGTTTTTGATTTTTAGTCCATTAAGTAACAATAATAATAAAGCAGTTATCACAAATCTGTAACCCGTTAAACGCAAAGGGATAAAACGTGATAGGAATGTTCTATTAAACATGTGATAACGTTTCTACTTAGATGTTGACTTACAGAACTACCGATTACTTTGCCCTAAGGAATTTCCGAAACCCGCGTATATACATCATGGTCGGCCGTAATCATAGGTTTTACCGGACACTGTATATAGAAAATTTAAGCTTGAACTATTTAAAGGGCACATATAACCGTTGTAGAATAAACTGCGAAGGGTCTTCCAACATTCAAGTCTCAAATTTTTCCGAGGTTTTTATTTTGTTTTTACCGAATAGACTCAAATTCCCTCAGTTCTTAATATTCCCCAGCTTCATTATTTTATATATTTATATAATGTATTAAAAATAATTTAAATTTAACACAAGTTAATTGAAAAAATAAACGATGCTATGTTTAATTTTTTTTGTAGACATTACTATAATATTATTGTCAGGCTGAGCAGCAGAGTCGGCTATGAGGGCGCGGGTTCCGGTCTCGTTTTTTTTTCCACTCGAAAGTGAAATAATCGGGCTCTGATGAGTTATGGGCTGTGTCCTTTATCTCTCTCTATCTCCCCCCCCCCTCTCTCTCTGTGTGTGGGGGGGGGGGGTTAAATTTTCACCAAATACCCCCCCCCCCCATTCATCCCCTGCCCGCTAAAGCGATTTCACCCAAAAACAATCCGACCCGTTCATATGTCGAGTGCTAACTGTATACAAAATTTGAGGACGATATCTCAATTCGTTCCGAAGTTATCGTGGCTACAGACAGACATACATACCGACAGACAAGAAAAAAATTCGTTCCCAAATCTTGTTTTCTATATGTTTATACTTTTTACGACGTTTAAGTGAATTTTTTTAAAACTTTTCTCGCCGATGCGATACTTCACCACGTGACGATCTGGAAGTAATAATAACATAATATTTCCCATCTATGAAATGGGGAGATGCGCACATATACATATACAAAGATTAAAGGTTTTGGTTATTACTGCAAACTTACACTGAACATGATTTGTTACCGCAGCACCGCCTTCTGATTACTTTTACCCCTTGCTGAGAAGGCAATATGCTCAAAACGTAATCATACTTTATCCAAATCTCTGTGCGCGTTAACAAACCGTTGTGGTCTAAAACTTGACATGTAACCACACAATAATCAAGATATCAGGTTTATTGTAGTCCGCCTTCTTAAATATTATATAATAATCTTCTCCTAAATAAATACGTTATTGGACCTAACATTTTAGACTGCATGTAAATTGTACATCTTCGTCCAGTATAGTTACAAATTAAAGACAAAACTTCGAAGTTGCGCAATTTTTGTATACAACTTATTTTTTCGCAGATATACTTTTCTGATGTATCTATATATGGTCTCCCAAATTTAACATTTTTATTAAGTATCTCAGTAGCCAGTAGCTTTAGGTTTTCCCTACAGCTCTCGAGCGGGCCCAGCTCCAGTAGCGAGCTTTTTTGTGTAGAATTAAAGTTACAAATTATTGTGAAGGATTAGCTTTTCGATAAATTCGACAACTTCCGTCTTTTAGTGAATTTTCGTAGAAAAAATTCACTAATGGGGATTACCCGACTTTTGAATTTTTAAAAATTTTTTGCAAATGAGCGCGAACTACGACCCCTAGAACCCATATCCGTGTTCAGTTTAAATTCAATTCAAAAATTTCAATATATATATATATATATATATATATATATATATATATATATATATATATATATATATATATATATATATATATATATATATATATATATATATATATATATATATATATATTTGTGTGTGTGTGTGTGCGCGCGTGCGTGCGCTCGTGCGTGCGTGCGTGCGTGCGTGCGTGCGGGTGTATGTGTGTGTGTGTGTGTGTGTGTGTGTGTGTGTGTGTGTAAATGCAAATGCTATTAGAAACATTTTTAGCAAATGCTATAAAACATATTGTATCACCAACGACTTATGGGCCATCCTGTGATTGTCAAAATAATTTTATAACATACAGCTCAAGACACCCTATAATTAACAATACAACTTTTCCTCGTATCTTGTATAATAACAATTATATCGATCTTTACCGTAGAAATGGGTCACCCTGTATATATATATATATATATATATATATATATATATATATATATATATATATATATATATATATATATATATATATATATATATATATAGATAAAAACTGAAACTAAACCTGAATATGGATTCTAGGGGGCCTAGTTTGCGCTGATTTGCGCCAAAGCATTAGAGAAAGGGTATATTTGAACTGAAATTTCTGGGAATATTTTAGTAAAATGAAGGACAATGATGGTTGCAGCTGAAACTTAAGGGTTTGCAAAACACGCTTCTCGCGGCATCTTTAGATAATCCTTATTTGTTTCAGGTTCTTTGCCTAAATGTTGCCTGTTTTGACGTTTTAAATCGCGACTTAGAAGTTTTGAGGAAAACCCCGTTTTTTTTTAAATGCCCATAACTTTTTGTCTTTAAACCTACGGAGCTAAATTGGTACATGGTTCACCCTTTATAATACAAACATGGGTACCAAATTTTGTTGCCCTTGCTTTATTATTTCCGGAGGTATAATTTTTTTCCAAAAGAAAGCACAAAATTTTCCGGGGAAACCTGGGGCACTTTTCCTGGCTGACGAACTGATCCAAGCCACTTGCAAAATGAAGGTATACTCAGGAAATTTGATCAAAATCGGCCCGTTTTTTTTTTTTTTTTGAGTTATCACGCGCGCACACACACGCGCGCGCGCGCACACACACACGCACGCACACACAAACACACGCGCGCGCGCGCGCACACACGCACACACAAACACACACACACACACACACACACACACACACACACACACACACACACACACACACACACACACACACACACACACACACACACACACACACACACACACACACACACACACACACACACACACACACACACACACACACACACACACACACACACACACACACACACACACACACACACACACACACACACACACACACACACACACACACACACTTCGACTTCCGATTACGTGAAAACCTATTAATGAGTAAAGATTGAAACATGTGAGAACTGATAAATCATTTGTTAAAAATTAACGACATAGATGAAGACGCCTACAACAAATATATAAATTTACCATATATCTGCATGAATCTGAATATTTTACGCGATTTAACCTTGAGGACATTTTGTGTCACCTCGCCAATGAAAGGGGCATGGACTGATGATACAGTTAACTGGCAAGCACTATGCTCTAAACCCACTATGGGCCATGATGCGACTGTCGCCCTTAGATTTGCCAAAAATAGGTTGGCAGATCCCGTTTTCTTAAGCAGAGCAGGAATCTTGTCCGCTCTTTGTCCGTGGTGTTGTATTACCGGGACATCGTGGCACATCATAGTAGAATGTTCGAAGGTTTCTGCTCTGTAGAGATTTGTTGGGTCTCTTGTCCACAAATTAACTGCAAAGCCAGTTAGTGTGGTCGACATATATGCGGGATTTGTACCACTCGCTAGTGAGAAAGCAGCCCTTGTTAACTTTTTGTGCAACATAGCAAAAAGCACAATATATAACCATATAGTTTCATATTTTAAAGACAACGCTTTACACCAGCCATATGAAACCATATATAAAAATAGACTAAAGTGTCGCTTAATGAAAGAATATTCATGGTATTCGAGCAGAAATGATGTCGTTTCTTTTGAAAATAAATGATGTATTGGGGAGGTTCTCTGCGGAATTCAGTGTCTCTAGTTTTTACTTTCTAGTATTGTCCTGATACATAGTCCTTGGCTTTTATGTTATATGTTTTTCCCCCCTCGTTAATTGTAATAACACACACACGCACGCACACAGAGGGAGGCAGAAAGACGCCGGGGCGCGCGCACGCACACACACACACACACACACACACACACACACACACACACACACACACACACACACACACACACACACACACAGCCAGACAGACAGACAGACAGACAGATATATATATATATATATATATATATATATATATATATATATATATATATATATATATATATATATATATATACATACATATACATATACATATACATATACATATACATATACATATACATATACATATACATATACATATACATATACATATACATATACATATACATATACATATACATATACATATACATATACATATACATATACATATACATATACATATACATATACATATACATATACATATGCAAACATATTAAAATTAAAACTGACCCTGGATGTGGGTTCTAGGGGGCCTAGCTCGCGCTCATTTAAAGAATTTTTTCAACTTCAAACGTCGGAATCTCCTCATTAGTGAATTTTTTAAAGAAAATTAACTAACAAGAGAGATGGTGGTCTTCGACTTCCGATTACGTGGAAACCTATTAAATGAGTAAAGATTGAGACCTGTGATGAGTACTGATAAATCATTTGTTAAAAATTAACAACATAGATGAAGACGCCTGCAACAAATTTAACATATCTCTGCATGAAACTGAATATTTTACAATTTAATAATGAATTTTTTGAACACACCCATAGCACGGCAATAGGCAACCCCCTTCTCCCATTCATTGCAGACTTTTTCATGAGTAGATTTGAAACAGACCTACCAAATGAAAATTACTATTTACCTAGGAGTTGGTGTTGTTGTGTGGATGATGTTTTTGCAGCATTTAAGGCAAACATATGCAAAGTAGATGATTTTATTGCCAAATCAAACAGTAAAGGATAAAGATAAAACCACAATATGTGCCGACAATCTATCAAATAGGTTGTAATGATTGTCAACTTAAATATGTTGGGCAAACTAAAAGTATTCATAAATCATGTATTGCTCATCATGTAGATAGAGAAAATCTAAAGTTAATCAAAAATGTCAGGCAGTCGTGAAAGTAAATAAATATGTATGTATGTATGTATGTATGTATGTATGTATGTATGTATGTATGTATGTATGTATGTATGTATGTATGTATGTATGTATATATATATATATATATATATATATATATATATATATATATATATATATATATATATATATATATATATATATATATATATAATATCCTTAGAAATTTAAAGAATTTTGTTTGAAATGTTTCAATGAATAGAGTAGGTCCGGTTCTGTGCAGTCCATTGTTCGACCTGTTGTCTTAATAATCAGTGTGTCTTCTTAGAAAGAATATTTGATAACGACAGGCAGTTTTACAAAACCAAGTATGCAGTTTTAATTAAAGGGCTTTAAGACTCAACAGTGGAAATGTATTTGTATATCTTCCTAGAGAACGCTGTCTGTTCGCAACTGATTGGCAACTAACGTATAAATAGTAGTTCTAGTTTTTATTTGCTTAATTTATTCATCTCTGATGACGCTAACTTTGTTAGCTAAACGATAGTCAGGTCTAAAAAGTGTATTGTGATGAATTGGGTTCTCCAAGTTGTACTTAACCTATTAAATCCTCATTACAAATACTCAATATGACCAATAAATCAATAGACAGCTTTACTGCCCTTTCACCTGACTCAACACATACATACAACACATATAATCCGCTAATCCGTTGATTATTGTTATTAAAGTAGCTGCCATAATAAACCTCGCCAACCTGACTATTGACACCGATAACGACAGAGGTAGTAGCCCCAGTATAAATAATACGAGACCACCAAACCTGCAGTCAGATCACTCTCAGGTCTAGGGGTAAACACATTGACACCTTAGAGACGATTTACAGTCAGATTTGGGAGTAAGCAGATTAAGGCCCCGTAATCGAACTACAACAACCAAACTTAATCTTATCCACCGCTCTAAGGAGTAGGCAGATTGAGGCCTTAGAGTCCATTTCCTTTTATATTTCCTTCACCTCTTGACAATGGCTTCAAAACAGGAGCTGAAACAGCTGAAACGTCGAGGTTTAATAAATTCTGGACGCAGTTGAACTCGGGAACTGGATATTCCTCATATATATATATATATATATATATATATATATATATATATATATATATATATATATATATATATATATATATATATATATATATATATATATATATATATATGTATATATGTATATATATATATATATATATATATATATATATATATATATATATATGTATATATGTATATATGTATATATATATATATATATATATATATATATATATATATATATATATATATATATATATATATATAATGTATATATGTATCCACATATGCATGTATGTATCGAAGTCATAACTTAAAAAAATAAATAGCCGATCTTGATCAGGCCTGGGCAAATGTCTTTATTTTGTAAATATCTTGAACCAGTTTATTAGCAAGCTCAATGTGGTCTGTTTTTAAAATGAGATCGAATTTTCATCTCCGTAAATAATAAAGATATTTTATTATGCAGTAAAATGAGTTATTATAGGTTACTGGAAAATTGAGGTATTAAAATTTGAAAGTTTTTTTTAAATTCTATACCATAATGCACTTGTTGCGTTTGAACTTTTTAAATTTATTTTATCCTCATTTTATGAATTAACTGTATTTATATTTCAACATGCAATACATTATATTAAAGCATTTTTTTGCCTAACATTATTTTATCTTATACTGGTTACTATTAAAATCTTTACATAATTATTACTTTTGTGTGTTTTGTAGTAGGTACACTTTTGTGCACAATTGAGTTTATTGTATTGTATACACCTTTCAACAATAAATCTGTTGACAAAAAGTAGATAGGGTTCGTTACAATTGTTTGTGTGCACTGATTATTTGTAATAAAAGCGGATTAATAAATGTCCTCAGTTAATCACTGAGTTACAGAATTTCTCCATTAATTAATATTGATGAGAAATCCAATGCCTCTATATTAACTTCGTTATTTAATGTAACATAGGAATTTACCTTCCGAATTGCATACCACTCTTTTATGAAAATAATTGTCATTAAAATAATGAGTTAATGAACATGTAATGCGATACACTATTTTGTTGTTGCTTTTGATGAGTTTCTAATGTACAAAGTCCAGTCAACAACAACAGTGCGTTTATTTTCAAAGAAAAAAAAGCAATTTCCTAACCCGCAATTTTTTCATCAACAAATATGACTTTATTTGTAGTCGTATGCTGATGCGTGTGTAGGTTCATGGATCCGCACCATAATTCAAAAAGTAGGTGATTGGTTTACTTTATATGTTTTTAGCGAATTTTCATTAAGAAAATTTCGCCAATAGAGAGGCCACGATGAAAAGCTGTTCAAACAATTTCTCCAGATCAGCGCGAATTTGGGTCGCTAGAACCCAGAACCAAGGTCCGTTAAAATTTTTATATGTTTATATATGTGTGTGTGTGTATCCGAGCGATAACTCAAAAAATACTAAACTGACTTTAATCAAACTTGGCAAAAATCTTGTTTGGGCAAAAACCGAGGTCGAGTTCGTTAATCAGCCTTTATGCTCCAGTTTTTCCGGTGGAAAATCGGGGAAAACTTTTTGAAAATGCTATATTTTTGTAAGTATCAAAGTAACTGGAATGAGACTTTACACCTGGCTAGAATTAGTCCAAATAAACCTATGTTGTGAATTTTAACTAATTTGGTACACAATATTTAGAGTTTTTTCCAAATTCAAAATAGAATCCCAAAGACGTGCGATGAAACGACTTAGTGGTTAAAGTCCAATGCCTGACATAGTAGTTAACTGCCACGAGTAGATTGATTCGTACAACGGGAACCAAACTAAATATATACCAGGCATAAAACATACTATCCGAATCAACAATCGTGAAATCTCGGCCGCAATTATGGAAAATGACAGACGACATGAAATTAAAAATTTGCCAAGTGATTGTTATTTAACTGGGGGAAAATCAATGATTAAAATACACTATATTTGTAGCTTTATGAACGGCCCCAAATACAGTTTTAGCGCAGCATAAATATATTATGCTGTCGCATGTATAGTACAAATGTAAACAAAATCAAGTCAAGTCTATAAAAATGATTCTAAAATAGTTTCTTTTATCTTTAAGCTTAAACATAAGACGTCATATAAGACCGAAGCAGTCGTTGAGTGTGTTTTAATGGCAATTCTACTAATTCTGTTAATTAATTGTTACGTATACTTTTACTACCCCGGGCATGAAGCCTGTGTGAAGTATCATGTAGACAAAACGTTAATTAACGTATTAGCAGATAGCCGCATTGGAAGCGTGGTGGACTGCTACGCAGAAGGTTGCATGATCGAATCCAGCTCATTGAATGTATGTTTGTTTGTTTTATTTTGACATTTGGAGAAACAATAGTGCACAGATTTCATAAGTTTTAAACAAGATCTCATTTTTGTTTAAAACGCCTGAACAAGTTTGTCACCTTTGAGCCTGCAATTGTAATTTTCAGCAGACATTTTGTTATTGTTGATATTGAAAAAACCGGTTTAATTGGGCTGACTAAAAGGAAATCATACTGACGATTAATAAGGAAAAATAACTGATACGTTTATAATCTGGCAGATACTTTACTTTTCTAAATAATAATTAAGTTTCCTTCTGCAAATCTTTTGTATGACTTTAATGAAATCTGTAATACAAGTTTCTTCTAAAGAGACTTACACTATCTACAGATATAGCAAACTTTAGTTCTTGAGCTTCATAGAAAATTGAGTTTTGGGCATTTTTCTCAGAAGGAGTGAGAACACAAGATTTTTTTATAATGGAGAGATCGGTGGCAACACTTTCGGAAGAATTCTTCAACTGTGCGCGTACTAGGACGTCTAAATCGATCTTCAAGGTATATGTAAGTCAAAGAATTAACTTATAATAATAGTGTACAATTTTAAAATAAATTCGCTACTATAACACACTTCCTGTGTCCCGATTTTTTTATAATTAAAAGCCTTGAGTGTGGGCCTTCACAAATAAACAACCTTCTCCAAAAAAATTCAAGTTCTGTTTTGAAAAATGGTGGTACTTTAGAATTAATTAATGTAGCCCGTATGTGGCCATTTGAAGGCATTTAATCAGAATCAGAATTTGTCTTTGAAATGGAAGGGTAACATAAAGAAGTCTTGTTGCAGCAGGTGCATTATGGATTCGAATTTTCGTAATAAAATTGGATAAACCCTAACACGGTTCAGACTGCTAGCGTGCGAAAATGAATTCACCAATTTTTTTGGTCATTATGTTCTCAGTTAACCTACCTAGATCTTAGCTTTCAAGATAGCGATGGTGATCATCCAATTTTGGACACTATATATACATACACATACACATACATCTACTTAGGATGGTATGTAACTACAGGATGCTCAGAATTTGATGCCGACTTTAATTAATTTCAAGCTTGCATTAGTATTGTTTTTCAAATGGGACACTTGTATATCTGTCCAGAGGTCACGAATTGTCAAGACTTGGGATATACGCACATGACACTGCCTTGCTAATGTCAGAACCTTGTCATGTCTACACTGCATTGTTACGTATTGAAAATTACGCTGTAAAACTAAAATACCAGCCGCCTTGAAGTTATACCTTTAAAATACCAACCTAAACGTTGAGCCCGTTTTCCCAGTCATAGTTGACTTTTGATCCTACCCTAGACAAAGACAGCAACATTAATTAATCTAAGGTTCAAATTTGAATTATTTGTTAATGATTTAACCCGACAGGCGAGACAATTTTTTTGTAAATAAGTCAGCAAGGGCAAGGTTAGTCTTAATATTTAAGCAATTACAAGAAGTTACCGCATCAATTTATAAAGATAATCAAACTAATACTTATTATTTAGTTAGTCTTGACCAAAATCTCATAATTGTAAAGCCTTCAGTTGTGCTCCATAGATGTTCATTAATAAAGAAATCTAGATAATATCAAGTTTTATAAAGCTGTTGGACTTGGTGGGAACTTATTAATGTTGTTAAATTAAAGAGCAGAAGTAACACAATTACAAGCTTTTACTAAATAATAATAAATGGTTTGGTATGGTATCCAGTGCTTTGTAAAATTTGAATCATTCAATCATCAGCAAATAAAAATACAAGAAAACGAGATAATCTTATCGGTAAATAAAAATAAGGTTTTTAAATTTATTTATTTATTTATTTATTAACTTATCATAAATCGTACAACATGTCTACACAATAAGCCTGAGGCTTGTGCTGTATATTAACATAATTTAATAAAATTCCACCAAAAACTGCTTGAAAACTCCATCCAAATGTAACATACTTCTAATTTTGACATACCAAATTTGTTCGGCTTCTACTTGTTCCATCTAATGAACCAGTCTTCGCCTTCACTCTTCATTGATTTTAATCCTCTCCCAATACCTTCCAAACTAAAATTCTTTGTTTATAGCCGTTATTTTCATCCAAATAGTTAATTTTTAATTTAAGTAAATATGACAAATTATTTTGACAAATGTCAAAACAAAAAATGTAATTAATACCAGCCTAATTATTCTTTCTGGCCAGATGGATCTGCATAGATTGCGAGAATTGCGTGTCCTGTTGCAAGATAAATTTAACTCTGAGCCTAATGCTTCTTAAATTACTCTGAATTGCTGAAAATATATTACTATATTTGTTTCAAGAATTTATTAATAGTCACAAAAAAAAAAGATTTAAAGGACAGCAACTCTTGGACCATAAATATTTATATGAAAAAATGCGTGACCAAATAAACAAATCTATAGTACATAGTTACAGCTAAAATAAAAAATTCAGCTGAAAGTAATCCTAACAGCAACGTCACTATTTAAGAATGAGAAAGAATATAACTGATCTTAATCTGAATTTTCTCTAAAACGTTCAATAATAGTTTATATGTGACACGAGACATTTTTGACACATTCATTAAGTTAAACAGGACTCACTTCTTTCCGAAACACGTCCAATCAGCCAAATGGGCAAGTCAAGTCCTAGATGAAATATTGTAACCCCATGCAGCTGGTGGATTATACATTGTACTAAGGTAAATGAAAATGTCAGCGGGATCCCGATTTGTCGGAATGCACGCCCAGACTGAATATACCTAGAGGTCTGAGTGGACTCAGACTCAGAGAGAGATTAGATGTTACGATACCAGTCACCAGAGTTCAACGTCAGCCCTAGATTTTTGACTATGACTTCGAATTTATTTTCTAGATTCAAGAGTCAGAGTTAGACTCCAAAATAGACTTCGAATCAGACCTCGACTGCGAAATAGAGCCCTGCAATTTAATGAAAAAAATCCCCTCAAAATTCTGCAATTAATGTTAAAGAGGCAGATTAATCTTACCATTTATCCAAATGGGATTGCACAGATTTGATAACTTCTGGTAAACACCGACACCGAACGTATATAACGCTAGCAATAATTGCATTGGGTGCATCAATAGGCAGTGGTTGATTTCAGAGATGGAACTCGTATCGCGTCGTGAAACAGATTCATCCGGCTCGACGCACATATTTACTTAAATAGCCAGGTCCCACCTTGTAGACCGAAATCTGCCGTCTAATATCTCTTCATTTTCATAGGCGGTAATCTAAACTACACAGCCTCTATTGCTTGTCGCTCACAACATGTACAATTCAAAAGTCAACGGTCATATCTTAACAGAAAATTACTCGTATGTTCTCTATCTCTTAGTAGAAGAAATTAGATAGACGTAAACTTGACATTATTTTATCTTGACTTAAGGTTGATAGTCCCTTGGCCAAAGCCGTTAAAATTCAGATAAATACGTTCCTTGTGTTTCACAACGAAGGAACTGCGTCTTGAACTCTGATATTATAAGAATTGTATTTATCTCCCCTTAACAAGGTTCCTCTGTGTGAGATATTCTCGTATGAAGACCCTTTAGTCGTTGCTTTAAAAGAATATTCGAGAAGCTTCAGAAGTGTTTTACGCTGGCAAATAAAATCGAAGTTTCATAAAATCCTCCAATTCGATTGTTATTCGGTATTTAATGATAACAAGATGTACTAATCAATAAAGCTTCCTTAGATATTTTACAGAATCAGCAAAATGGGACGGAAGCTGAAAAACTGACCGTAACAATATATATATATATATATATATATATATATATATATATATATATATATATATATATATATATATATATATATATATATATATATATATATATATATAACTACATACGAAAAATAATTAGATTAAAATGATACATATAAGATAAAAATTTTAAAAAAGTCTATGTAATTTTTATATCGTTGCATGGCGAATTATTGTCCCCTTGTTAATTTTAACGCTAGCAACCCTGAATACACTATCACCACTTGGGTGCAGTTCTATGACAGGGCCAATGGTCTATTCACATTGGGCTAAATTATTGACGCGTATTATCACCAAATCCGTTGTTCGAATGTCACTGCGAAAACCGCTTTGTCATTTTCCTCGTTATTGAAGACTGTTGATGTCGGTACTCGTAAGGTCATCGTTTCCAAAACCACTATGCCAGCTGCTGGCACTTAAGGAAACGGAGTAATCTATTGGAATTTCGATCCAAAATCAATCTTTCAGCGGACACCTTCAGTGGGGTCACTTATGACGAAGTGGTCAGGAGTTAAGTTATTGAGATCATTTGACAGTTGGGTGAGAGCATGGGAGTTCATGCAAGCCTTCACCTGTATTAGACTGCTATATAAGACATCTCAGCGAAGGTGACCCGCTAAAGATGAAATGTCATTTAATATTGTTATTAGTAAATTTTCTTAGAAACAATTCACTAATGGGGAGATCCCGACTTTTGTATTTTGAATATTTTTTTTCAAATGTGCACGAACTAGGACTCCTAGAGCCCGTATCCGAGTCAGTTTTAATTTTTATATGTTTATATATATATATATATATATATATATATATATATATATATATATATATATATATATATATATATATGTATGTATGTATGTATGTATGTATGTATTTTGATGAAAATTTTATCTCCAAAAATAAAAAAAGCTATGGTAATTAAATTTGGTACACAAGCTTATGACATTATAAGTAAACTATATACCAAAACATAGATTTACAAGTTGCAGGGAAAAAGTTCGAAAAAAATATTTGGTGTCAGGTCATTTCTATGAAAATTCACTACTATAACGCACTGGCTGCGTCCAGACTTTTATTATTTTTATGACGCCACTCCAGACTTTCAGCACACTAGCCTCACTGTGCGATTACCCGAACTATCAGACTAAATTAGTTATATTTTTCTAGGACCGTGGTACATTTCTGTATTTTACAATCACAATACAATACACCAAAATATGTTCAGAGGTTATATTCAAAAGTCTATGGCTAGCGGGTCTTCATCGTTGAAGCCAGTAGTCGCTACGGACACGCGGGCACTCACCCACGTACGCCCACACATACACAACTATAAAAACTCTTAATAAATCGTAGACACTTGTTTGTATCGATTTTTGCATTAATATTAGCAAAGGAACAGTAATTTCTTTTACGAGTAGATACGAGTTTTTAGATGTAATAACAGGTCGCACTGTATACAGATATAACTTATATTTTAACTAGCTATAAATTTGGTTAAGAAGTAAAGCAAATAATAACCTAAATTTCTTGGTATAATTTTATCGTAGTTCCTTTTTAATGAAGGTTAATAATGAAATGAAGCACTGCTTTTTTAAGTATGTTCCAAATGATGCGAATGAATATTCAAGTATGTATTTGCATATGAAGAGGCTTCGACATAAAATCTTAAAGTGCGGGTTGGCAATAAAACTGGCGCTTTTATCAAGCAACAAAGAATATTTGCTGTCCGTACAAATTTTTTACACAGAAAAGTAGTGGTTACCGAGTTTTTATTAACAAACAACTTAATATGCAACATTTTCTTCTGTGGATTAGAGTCTAACTATTATAGACATACTAAATATGTAGATAAAGAAAAAGCGGATTTAGAGTAAGAATCAAATAATTAATTTATAATTTAACTACATGCGTATAGGTATAGTAATTCAAAGTATTATTACCCCACTTCAAAAGTGTTGGTAATAATTGATTTCAAATGGTAATATAGCGCACTTCTCAATATATGTACGCGTTCACTGGTTAGAACATTTGAACAATTTCTTAGAATCGAATAAACTAGGTGAAAATAACATCATAAGTTTATGTAATTTTTCTTTTCCACGAGATCACTTTGCAGACTTAAAACAGGGCGTTTACAAATTTTTTGACAGTACCTGGACCGATCGGAATGGTTTCAACGCTGTTACGTTCGGTAAAGTCTGTTTTTTTTTGTAATCAGTATTACCTATGGACTAGAATTCAAAGGTCACAATTATTTTCACTTGGCAGCGTTATTTTTTGCACATAAACCAACAAAATCATTAGATGCTACTCTAACTAGAACATGTTAAAACAAAATGGCAATATCATTGTCAAGTCAGCAAGTCGACTTGACAGGGCCATTACTCTTTCATATGAATAATAAAGTTTTCAAAGACAGTTCACTTTTGTTCAAGTTATTCTGAACCTGAAATAAATTTATACAGCCTTTGATTTTTTTGTTGTACCATAAGTAGGTAATGAAAAAGGCCGCTCTGACACAAATACCTATATTGTTTATTGTTTATTGTTATATAAATAGTACAAAGAATCTTACAAATAAGTCTAAACTTGTGGCTGCAAATGATGCAATTTTGACTAAATTTGAATCTAAATGTCAATTGTTCTAAAGTTCTGTCATCTGATTTCTAATCTCCAAAATTACCCCACCTCATTATGTACCATTACAATTTCCAGAAATATGGATGGTACTTGAAATCAATTTCTTCATTTTAATCAAAAACTTTTATATTTTAAAACTTGACTCAAATTAAATTCTACATCTTTTTCAACAGAAATATTATATTAAAGATTATATCAATGCTTCACTTGTAAATTTACAACTTCGTTGACATTCGACTTGACAGGGGCATTACTCTTTCATATGAATAATAAAGTTTTCAGATACAGTTCACTATTGTTAAAGTTATTCTGAACGTAACATAAATTTATACAGCCTTTAATTTTGTTGTTGTACCATAAGTAGGTAATGAAAAAGGCCGCTCTGAGACAGATACCTATATTAAAGATTATATGAAGGCTTCATTTGTGAATTTACTACTTCGTTGACATTTGAGAATCTATAAATAATTGTAAGTGATCAGTTATCTTATTGTAGGTAAACTTATTTTTAATTTCATGTGTTACCCTTTAACCTGTTTAGTTTAGTTACCAAAATTAAAGAAAATAAATATGGTAATAGCTAATGACTTAGCAATCAACGATTGAGACCCGCGCATCGTTCTACTATTATAGGTTAAGTCAATCCAATCGTTAACCTTAACGAGTTGCATACTCTATGCAAAAACCATGGATACACAATTAAGAAGGTATACCACGGTCAGTGCTTGCAATGTATAGATTAATGTATGTGAGTGTACCCTGCCTACGAGAAAGATGGTGGCGATAGAATGAGGCAAATAGGTTGGTGAGACAGAGATAGGCAATTGTCAGCTAATCCAGTTGACGTAAACTCCACAGATAAAAATAACTATATTTTTGCAGCGTTTGACACAAATCTATGCAAGGTTGAAGAATGTACTGAAAGACTAAATAGCCAATTTAATTCAATAAAATTTACCCACGAAATAGAAGTTAACAATAAACTTCCTTTTCTAGATGCAATAGTTATTAAAAATAATGACTCGCTTGAATTCGATATCTACAGGAAGGAAACCGACACTATAAGTTACATTCCAAATGACTCACACCATACGTTTGCACAAAAAACGGCTAGTTTAAATTTCTTAGTAAATATATTTAGAAGTTTTTCCTTAAGTAAAAGTAGATATAGTATATATAATTAAAGTACATAAAAAACGTGGCAAAATATAACGGATATTCGGATTGCTTAGTGGAAAAATGGGTTAACAGACACAGAACAAATAAAATAATAGCAGAATGCACGACATTCAAGAAAGTAGAGAGATAATGTCTATTCTGGAACGACCTTGACGCGGTGGTGGGGATATTTTCAAGGTCAAGGCCAGCGATATATTTTCCCACGGCCAGGTGTATTTTTTAAGGTCAAGGCCAGATGTGTCCGCACGGCAACGGCCAGAGGTATTTTTTAAGCTCAAGGCAAGATGTATTTTCCCACGGTCACGGCTAGAGGTATTTTTTAAGCTCAAGGCCAGATGTGTTTCTGCACGGTCGCGGCCAGCGATATATTTTTTTTAGGGTCAAGGCCAACCACATTTTCATGGTCACAGACACATTCAAGTTTACAAATTTATCCTTGAAATTTGTATTATATATGTACAGGAGATATCTCAGGGAATTAATATTATACGCTTTTCAAATTTATCATTGTAAACTATGGTACTCGTAATTGACATTCAAGGTTTCAAACTGGAAAATAATAAATTTCTTCCAAAAGAACTTGCATCGTTTGATGGTTCCAAGATCTGTCATTATGTTTTTAAAGCACCATTTAGTCTGGATTATTTACCTCAAAATTTACAAGTGCAGACGAAATGGTTAATAAACCATCATCATTGTATTGATTGGAAATCAGGTTTTACACCAGTAAACAATTTTGCTGAAATAATCAAACATCTTACAAGCGACACCAACGTCGTTTATGTGAAAGGAAAGGGGAAAGCTGATTATGTAAAAAAATATTCATCAGCACTCGTTTTGGAATTAGATGAACAACCCACACTTCAAGCATCTACACCTTCTTGCATTTATCATTTAAATAATCATTGCGTTTGCGCCCTTACTAATGTATACTTTTTATTTAACAATCATGTTATGAATTAAGTTTTGTATTGTAAAAAATAAAATGAGTAAAAAATAAAACTAGTTAAAATATATTGTTTTTTTATTTATTTATTTAAAGCGATGTATAGGAATACAATGTCTAATTACATTTCTTTTATTCTATAAATTTAAAATGGAACAAAATGCGTAAGTATGTGTTCAATTTCTCCATTTTGCACATAAGCTTTGTATGATAGAACAAAAAACTCTTTTGTACAGTTACCACTTAAATATATATATATATATATATATATATATATATATATATATATATATATATATATATATATATATTGAAGAAAGTGCTAAATTATAATATAAAATTCATACATATCTATCTTCAGGATACTTAAATTTAAATGCTTCAGGCTATCTCTGTAGAATCTAGATATTACATGCATCTGCCTCAATACCATATAAAGAGTCCCATAATCACCTCCATAAATGGATATGAAGAAAAAAAACCTTAATTTGGACGAATACCCATATAAGAATTAAATGACTAATTATTCACATTGGATCGTGTAGACCTGCCTAATATGGCGGATTTTAAGTGGCAGATTATACCTATAATAAAGCGAGTTTTTAAGGTCTGATATAAGAATCCAATAAACTGCATCATTATAAATGCAGGCGAGTTTTTAAATTACCAGCATTTATGTATAGCTCCAAACTTGTATATAAGAAGCCGCGTTGACTGGTTGAGCAATTATTACCGGTCAGATAACCTTGGAAATATTTACCCACTTCACGAAAGAACCTTGTGTGGCAGTATAGTTTTGAGTGAGCAACGACCAGTGCTTCCATGGTGAAATTGTTTTAAGTGGGCATATCTATATATTACGGTAAGTCTTATTTTAAGTTCTCTTAATTATCATTCGAGAAAAAAAGTGTGTATTTTTTAATTTCTAGTGAATTTATAGACCATTTCTCCAATGCGTTGTCGAATTTTCGTAAAAAAATCAATAAAGTTTAATATATCTATTATTATGCAAGATATGAAAAAAAATTGTATATATTAATTATAGGGTGTCTTGAGCTACATCTTAAAAAAAATATTTCTACAATCATCATAAATGATACCAATTTTCTTGTTATAAAAAAGATGCCTTATGTTTTTTGTATTTTTTTTACATATTCCTTCAAAATATTATGCATGTTGTAAGAAAATAAATTCAGGATGCAGTAAGTGCATTATGGTAGCGAATTTTCATTAAATGCTTCAAATTTAAATAGGTCCATTTGCTATTAATTTATAAGGTTAATCAATAAACCATTTTTTCGGAAACACTTTATGTTTAATTTCAGATTTTTTGTACATTTTCAAACAATAAAGTTATTTTGACGAAACATAGCACATTGTTTTCAAAAACGCATGTTTGCAAGAATATAAATTCGGGACGCAGTAAGTGCGTTATAGTAACCAATTTTCATTAAATGCTTCAAATTTAAATATCTCAATTTGCTACTAATTTATAAGGTTAATCAATAAACCATTGTTTTTTTTCGGGAACACTAAGTTTACATTCGGATTTTTTTTTGTACATTTTCAAACAATAAAGTTATTTTGATGAAAGATAGCACACTGTTTCTACTATATAGGTTATACTGGTAACCAAATTTAATGCCTGCTTTCTTAAAAATACATATTTAGTATTAAAGCAATTTAATGAAAATTCACTACCATTACACACTTGCTGCTTTTTTTATTATCGTTTTAAATTATTTTTTTCTGGCTACATTATAATTTAATATATATATATATATATATATATATATATATATATATATATATATATATATATATATATATATATATATATATATATATATATATATATCGAGGTGGGATACGAGGGAATCATTTTTACAAAAATATTTCCAGAAAATTCATTTGAAATAGACCCTCTCTCTAATGATTTGGCAGTAGTCTTACCTATAAAGTTTATCATTTAATGATATATAATTTGTGTCGAATTTTCATACAAAAATCAATAAAGTTTAATATATCCATTATTATATAAGATATGAAAAAAAAAATGCATACATTAGATGCAGGAATATTTGAGCTACATCTTAAAAAATATTTCTTCAATCACAGGCCCCCATAAATGATGCAAATTTTCTTGTTATAAAAAAAAGATGCCTTATGTTTTTTGTATTTTTTTGCATTTTCCTTCAAAATATTATGCATGTTGTAAGAAAATAAATTCGGGATGCAGTAAGTGCATTATGGTAGCGAATTTTCATTAAATGCTTCAAATTTAAATAGATCCATTTGCTATTAATTTATAAGGTTAATCAATAAACCATTTTTTTCGGAAACACTTTATGTTTACTTTCGGATTTTTTTTTGTACATTTTCAAAAACTAAAGTTATTTTGATGAAACATAGCACATTGTTTCTACTATATAGGTTACGAGGGAATCATTTTTTACAAAAATATTTCCAGAAAATTCATTTGAAATAGACCCTCTCTCTGATGATTTGGCAGTATTCTTACCTATAAAGTTTATCATCCAATGATATATAATTTTTGTCAAATTTTCATACAAAAATCAATAAAGTTTAATATATCCATTATTATATAAGATATAAAAAAAAATTTGTATACATTAATTATAGGGTGTCTTGAGCTACATCTTAAAAAATATTTCTACAATCACAGGCTGGCCCATAAGTGAAAAAAAATTCTTTTATAATAGAACATGCCTTATGTTTTTTTTTACATTTTCCTTCAAAATATTATGCATGTTATGGTAGCGAATTTTCATGAAATGTTTCAAATTTAAATAGCTCAATTTGCTATTAATTTATAAGGAAACAAAATTGTATACACTAATTGTAGGAATATTTGAGCTACATTTAAAAAAATTATTTCTACAATCATCATAAATGATACAAATTTTCTTTTATAATAGGAGATGCCTTATGTAATTGTATTTTTGCATTTTCCTTCGAAATATAATGCATGTTTGTAAGAAAATAAATTCGGGACGCAGTAAGTGCATTATGGTAGCGAATTTTCATTAAATGCTTCAAATTTAATTTATAAGGTTAACCAAGAAACCGGTTTTTTCAGGATCACCTAAAGTCATGATAGTTCAAAAAAAATGTGTGGGAAGGGGCACGAGGGGGGGGATAGATGAAGCAAAAAAAATAGTTTTATACAGAAATAATGATGTGTGTGTGTGTGTGACAAAACAGCTTTGGTATGGCTTCAGACGAATCTATTAGCCACAGGTAAAAATAATGATGCTTCAGAGATTTTTTATTTTATTTCACGATTAGAATGCGATTAAAGAGGTATTTATTACAAGTATTTAAAACCGATAACTAAAATAAAACCACAAATATTTTTTGTGAAGCAATCATTTGCGCTATTTGTGAAATGTCATTTATAGATATAAAAGTAAGGGATCACTGTCAGTTAATGGGAAACTTTAGAGGTGCGACACGGCACCTACAACCTTAAGTTTAAAACCCCTTTGCAAATACTATTTTCCCATAACTTGAAAAAAAAAATATAATGCACATGTTTTTTGTAAAACAACTTGCTCTTCATCAAGGATTTTAAACATTTGAAAAAATAGCTTAGGAAATAGGAAGAAAGCGCATTCTTTTTACATTTTCTTCAAAATTTTTAATAAAGGGACATTTTTTTTGTTTCTAATAAAGATTGTTTCTATTGTAGAAAACAAGATGGCGAGCGATGATTAAACAATCCCACGTGGTGCCGCCGGATAACTCAAAGATATAATCACAAGTATTTAGTGAGCAATTTTGTTGACTTCGGAATCAGTTTATCAACATGAGTCTCACATGTACGACGTGTCAGAAAATCTTCACAAGAAAAGATAGTCTTAAGCGACACAGGAGCACTGTTCATTGCGTCCAACCACTAACAAAACTCCCTGACAACGCCGTCGACACGGCGACAATTTCAAGCATTGCTGGACCAAGTGGAATCAGGAATGTTGCAGTATCACTGACAGATAGTTCTAACGCTGGACAGTCGATAGCAAATCAATCAACTGTGACAAGAAAGCGTCATCACACAGGTATCGACACGGCGCCAATTTCAAGCATTGCTGGACCAAGTGGAATTAGCAATGTCGCAGTTTCACCGACAGTGCCAGCAAAGCGTCGTCGTACAGCTATCGACATGGCAACAGATATTGCTAGACCCGAACCATCGGCAACAAATCAACGAGTTGCAACTATACGCTGCAGTGCCTGCGACTGTGAAGTTCCTGCCAACATGTATGCTGGACATATCAGGAGCACCAAGCATAAAGCTCAATTTTGGAAACCTTTAGCAGATGGTGTTCGTGTGTGTAGGAGCACATTTAAAGGGAGAATAGTGAGTTATCAAATTACTTCTGACTATGTAGGACTAAATATAATTGATTATATGAATAGTGTTAAAGATAAGTCTATTGATATGCTGAAAAATGAACTTTATAAACTAACAGCATTTAAATGTAATTTTGAATTATTCGGATTATATATTTTACCCTCTCGTAATATAAGGGAAGTTAAATCTCATAACACATCTAATAAAGTAGTAACATCTTCATCTGATTTAGAAAATTTGTTTAATGATTTTGTAATTAGAATAGACCAACGTGCTTCAGACTTCACAGAGAGAGATTCAGGCTGGGCACTGGAAAAAAATTTATATTTGGAAATAAATATTAATAAGTATAATCCTTTAAGAGCTGCTTCATATTTGCCATTACCACGTGCAATCACATTAAAAAAAGCTATAATTAATATTAAAAATAATGATGTATATTGTTTTGCTTGGTCAGTAATAGCTGCTATTTACAAACCAACTGGCTCAGTTTCTTCACCAAGCTCCTATCCAAATTTTAACGATACCTGTATCGATTTTACTAATTTATCATTTCCTGTCGCATTAAAATCAATACCTGAATTTGAAAAAAAGAATAATATTTCTATTAACGTTTACGGCTTAGAGAAATTTTTTAAAAATAATGTCTATAAATATCAAGTTACGGGCCCTCTACATTACACACAGAAAAAGCAATCCACCCACATAAACCTATTGTTACTTGATGATTGTGAGGGAAATTATCACTATTGTCTTATAAATAATTTTTCTAGGCTCATTTCTTCCCAGATATCAAAAAACACACGATCGAAGCATTTTTGCGATGGCTGTTTACAATATTTTGATTGTGAGCAAAAGTTACTTCGACATGCCCAAAATGATTGCAATTATGTGACTGCAAAAATTCCACAGTTAAATACAAGGATTGATAAGTTAGGTCATACGGTTTTAGATAACGTTTTAAAATTTGAAAATTTCCAAAAGCAGCTGAGATTACGTTTTTCTGTTTATGCAGACTTTGAATGCATTTTAGAACCTATAGAAGATAATACCGATAACAATAACAAAGAAACTTTTACTATTAAAAAATATAAGCATATACCTTGTTCTTTCGCCTATTACATAAAATGTTCATTTGATGATGAACTTTCAAAATTAGTTTTATACCGAAATAATGATGCCCCGGAGGTTTTTGTTTCACGATTAGAAAGTGATTTGAGAGATATTTATTATAAGTATTTAAAACCGATAATTAAAATGAAACCTTTAACATGTCAAGAACAAAAAAAATTCAATGACGCCACCCTTTGCTTTATTTGTGAAATGCCATTTACAGATTCAGATGTGAAAGTAAGGGATCACTGTCATTTAACGGGAAATTTTAGAGGTGCGGCACACAACGCCTGCAACCTTAATTTTAAAACCCCTTTGCAAATACCAATTTTTTTTCATAACTTGAAAAATTATGATGCACATCTTTTTGTGAAGCAACTTGCGCTCAATCAAGAAGAAGTGACTGTAATTCCTCAAACATTTGAAAAATACATTTCCTTTGCGAAAAAACTTCCAGTTGATAAATATATTAGTGCTGATGGCACAACAAAAACGATTTTTCTACAAATGAAATTTTTAGACTCGTATCAATTTTTATCCGCTTCATTAGATGAATTGGCTTCAAACTTAGATTCGCCACAATGTCGTGAAGTACGTAAATTCTTTTCTGGTGATCAAAAGTTCTCTATTATGAGGCGGAAAGGAGTTTTTCCTTACACATATGTAACCGAATTTTTAAAATTTCATGAAACATTTTTACCAAGTAAAGATAAGTTTTTTGACGAACTTCGAAATGAAGAAGCATCTCAAGAAGATTATGATAGGGCTTGCAATGCATGGCATGTTTTAGATTGTAAAACTTTAGGAGACTACTTTGACTTCTACTTAATATCTGATGTTCTATTGCTTGCCGATGTTTTTGAAAACTATAGGGACTTATGTCTCAAAACTTACAAACTTGACCCGGCCCACTACTACACAGCTCCAGGCTTAAGTTGGGATGCAATGTTACGATACACAAAAGTTGAATTAGAGCTATTAACTGATATTGATATGCTGCATTTTTTTAAAAAGGGAATTCGAGGTGGTGTGAGTACTTGCATTCGACGAAAAGCTATCGCCAACAATAAATTTCTTCCAAATTATGATCCCTCAAGGCAAAACTCATTCATAATGAACTTAGATATTACATCCATGTATGGCTTCGTGATGAGCCAGAAACTTCCCACGGGGAATTTTCATTGGCTCTCGCAAGAGGAAATTGAATCTTTACATAATAATGTTTCAAATATTCCAGACGATGCTGAGACGGGTTATGTTTTGGAAGTTGATCTTGAATATCCTACATATTTACATGACTGTCATAATGACCTACCATTTTGTCCGGAAAATTATAAACCACATGGTAGCAAAAGTCTAAAACTAATTCCAAATTTGCAAAATAAAGAAAAGTATATTTTACATTATAGAAATTTAAAACAATGTCTAAAGTATGGTCTTAAATTAATAAAAATTCACAGAGGTATACAATTTTCTCAATCGGCATGGCTTAAACCATACATAGAGTTGAATACAAAGTTGCGAAATTCTGCCAAGAATGACTTTGAGCGTCGTAGTTTTAAATTGAAAATAAATTGTATATTTGGAAAAACAATGGAAAATGTTGAAAACCGTGTAAATATAAAGCTTGCAACACAGTTTGAAAAAAATGTTAAAAGAAATGGTGCCGGAAATTATATAAGCAGACCCCATTTTAAAGAATCAAGAATATTTTGTGACAATTTAGTAGCTATTCAAATGCAAAAAACATATATTGAATATAACAAACCTATTTATGTTGGATTTTCAATACTAGATATATCAAAAACTATACTCTATGATTTTTTTTATGGATTTTTAAAACCATTATATGGTGATAATATATCTCTTTTATATACTGATACGGATTCTTTAATAGTTTATGTTGAAACTGAAAATTTTTATGAAGATATGAAACAGCACCTTGATAAATATGATACTTCTAATTATAGCCTAAATAATATACACAATATTCCAAAAAACTTATCGACTATAGGAAAAATGAAGGATGAATATGGTGGGAAAGTATTAGAATCCTATTATGGTACTTCTGCAAAAGCATATTGCATTAACACTCCAGAGACAATTTCAAAGAAGGCAAAAGGAATAAATAAGTCCAGCATTAAAAAGCAGTTAGAACTTAAACATTATAAAGCAATTGTGGATGGAGAATGTTCAAGCATACATTGTCTAATGTATATCTTTAAATCAGAATCTCATCAGATTTTTACCAACCTTATACGTAAGGTTGCATTATCTAATAAAGATGATAAACGATACCTCATCCCTTCATCAAGTGCCACTTTGGCTTGGGGGCATATAGATATACCATTAGCAAGTCTATCAGCTGACGAAAGATTAGATCGTCTTATTCAAGTAATGAAAGAGGTTGCTGAAAGCGACATTTAGCAATAGATTTTATGGAAGGGGGGTAAAATATATAAGTAGCATTTAATGTTAGCTTGTCAGTTACTTTAACTCTAAACATGAGTCAATACTTATATTCGGAACTTTTCTCTCGCTTATGTGGTGAAACACAAACAATTTGTAAGCGTACTTTGCGATATATAATTACTAGAAATGCTTGTGAAGAAAATTTACCAGTTGCTGTAGCTATTTTAAATAAAATAGCCGTTCCAGATGCAGCTTTTCGTTATATAGTTGATAGCGAAGTTTGCAGCAATAATTTAATTTCATTATTGGTGGAAAAAAAATTAAAGTTGGATAAGTTTATAGATGATGTGATTGAAGTAGTGAAGCATGGTGGCCATGAGTTTTTAAGTATTTTGGAATTGGACGATTTACTTGGTGAGAATCACATCACTTCACCGATTTGTGAAAAATACTATTTGTTTACTTTATTAACATGTGGAGATTTGAAAAATTTTGATGAAAAATATCAAGCAACAAATATTTCCTCAAAATATAGGAAAATTGATTCATTAATCGATGAAACTATTTGCAATGTTGCCCATTTTGCAGATGTTAAACTTTTAAAATGTATAATGGATGTTGTTAAACAATTTAATATTAAATTTCACTTTGAGCCAAATAATAATGATGAACATAAACAAGTTCATGCATGGTTAACAAAAAATATTGAGAAGGGGTTGAAAGGTGGTGATAATTTAGGGTGGGAAGAAGGACCCTGTATGGCCAAATGGCCTTCAACAAAATTTAAAGATTATATTGAAACTTTAAGTTGTTTGTATGAATGGTCTCATTAAAGGTTTTTTACATTTTTTTTGTGTATCATTATATTACTTGCATTATATCTAAATTTAATGTATTCTTTGAAAAGAAACAAAATGTCAGAATAAATAATTTATTCCTAATATTTTTTTATCATGTTTAATTATGATTGTCACTAAATACTTCAAGATCCTATGTTAGAGTTATTCTATCTAAATTTAATGTATTGTTTGAAAAGAAACAAAATGTCAGAATAAATAATTTATTCCTAATATTTTTTTATCATGTTTAATTATGATTGTCACTAAATACTTCAAGATTGTATGTTAGAGTTATTCTTAAATTGTTCTCATAAATCTGCAGCAACTCAAGGATATCCCCCTCCATTCAATACTTTTGGAAGGGGAACTACTATAAGTTGAAGAACATGTTTATTATAGGTAGTTCTTAAACTTTTAATAAACAATGAATAACTACAACAATTGCCAGCCAGCTAACCAAGCAATTTCTGAAAAATCAGCTAAGAAAAATAATTTTGTGACAATTAATGAGAAACAATATCATCTCAACCCATCCAAATCAAAATATGTATGCTGTGCACTAGCTTACGAATTTAACTTTCAACCTTTGGTGATAATTAAAGGTTTGAAAGGTGATAGTGTGTTTTTAAATGAGTCTGAATGGAATGAGTTCCTGAAGCATCAAGGCATAGTAACTAACTATTTTTATACAACGAGTGGTGAAACTTTTCAACCACTAAAGTCTTCATTTACAATACATTTTGAATGGTTTAGAGATATAAAAATCATAAAAGTGGAAGATAAATATGGTAATGGGGTCTATTTAGCTATGGAAACTGTTAGCAAATTATTTGAACTGGCATCCCTAATCAACTATAAAGTAGATATGCTCAAGAAACAAGAATTTTCCAAGTATTTCGATACCTTGATCGACAGTGTCAATTCCAACATTGATGTTGGTCAGTTTATTTTAAATGAAGTGTCTACGACAGGCAATTCGGAAAATGTCAGTTCAGTAATGGAGCTGGTATATCAGTATCCGAATTTGAAAGTATTCAACAGATACAGCCCTTTTTCATTTTACAATCAACACTGAATATGAAGATGCACGTTACTTTTAATGAATCACGCAATCAAGTAAAATATATTACAGTTTGGAATTTTGCACATCGTCAAGCAAGAATTGGCGAATGGGAGCAATATGCAAGGGATCGTGATCGATTTCATCGTCGAATAAACAAAACTGCTGAAACCATTAACTACATTCTTGATAAAAGTCATAGACTGCGGATTTATGAAGAACGCTTTTTAAATTTTGTGTGCTAATTAGTATTTTATAAAATAATAATTTTTTGTCAGGAGGTGGTTTTTTTGTAAAATTATTGTGCGTTGTAAAAATTATAATAAACATATGTCAAACTAAAATGTTTTATGTCAAATTATTGTTTAAAAAATTATAATAATAAACATATGTCTAACTAAAATGTTTTTATTATTTAAGAAAAATCTACAAACTTCCTGTAAAGTCCTCTTTATTTAGGTAAATAATTACATTGCAAAAAAATATAAAACAAGGTAAGTATATATTTAACGTAAATTATACAAAAGTATCCTTAGGTATCCAAGAATTATTTGATTTATCTAGTCCTAACCATTTCACAAATACCTCCCCCCCCTCCTCCTAATAATTCTTTCTATTAAATATATGTCTGGATATTTTACTTTCTGAAGTTCTTCTTCGTAGAATCCTCCTTTAATTGATTGCTTTTTTCCATCTTCAAGATAATACATTGTTGGATTTGTCACTCTCACCTCAGCTATTTGAAAAATCTCATTGGACCAGTTCGGTGTATAACCTTTTTCAAAAAGTTCACGATGTTTACTTATACGAACAAAATCCCCAACACGAAATTTTTTTTTCTTCGGATCAACTGTTTTCATATAACTAAATGCATATTTTAAAAGATGTTTTTCATGTTTCTTCTTAACTTCTGCCGGCCTCATACCAGTAGTACTGTGTACCTTATTATTATAATATGAAACAATGTTTTTAAGGAGATCTAGCCATTTGTAATTTCCCTGCATGCTGAATTGCTTCCACATTAAAGTCTTCAATGTTCTGTTTACACGTTCACATATACTAGCCTTAAGATTTGTATAAGTGGCGTAATGATTTATTTGAAACTGATCCATCAGGGATTTGAACTCGCGACCAAAAAACTCCATACCATTATCTGTCTGTACATTTTTGGGGTGAGTTTTCAGAGATTTTAGAATATTAGCCATAGCTTTGGCAACTTCTTTTGATGTTTTACTTTTTAATGGTTCAGCCCAGACAAACTTTGAAAAAACATTAATTACTACTAAAATGTATTTGTACCCCTTATTGAATTTAGAATAAGGAAGCATTTCTACTAAATCTGCCTGAAACAAATCATTTAAACCCTTAACTATTACATGACGCCTTCTATAATTTCTTCTAGCGGGTTTGTGAAGTTCATTCACCACTACTTCTTTTACATTGATAGCGGACATTTTAGGTGTAGTTCTATGGCGCAAGCGATCGCTTTGCTGTTTGGAGAATGTTCAAAATAAAATGTATCTCCTGATTTTATCTTCACACCAACTAATTTTTTAGCAGATATTTTTGTATTATTTAGAAATATAGTGACTTCAGTTGAAGGATTTAAATAAATTTTTTCAATTTCCGCAGCGTAGTCAAACAATATTGCATAGGATTCATTATTTAAATACCATCTATGGATGTTTTTATCGATTGATTTATATCCATTATACAGTAAAATTATTTTTTGTTGTAGTTTTGAATTGAGATTTCTGTTTATTATTCTACCAAATTTGTGTAAAGTCATATTGAGACTGATAAAGCGATGACAATTAATTATTATTTTATACTATTATACGAGCTTCCTGTAATTCCTCAATCAAGGAGACTATCTCATTGTGATTGCCGTTATTACCAGCATTTTGAGCCGCAATTAGAAGTCTTAGTCTATCAACTAATTCATTAGGGTCATCCCAGTGTATATAGTTTACTGGATTTTTGTTCCATTTCATAAAACCCTTTCCCGATCGCAAATCATACACTCTGCTAGGAAATGAACCCGAGCGTGGTCTCTGTCCAGGAGGTTTAATTACAGAAGTATATTTCTTTGAGGGATTACCTATTTTGGGGTTATTTTCATCATAATTTCGTCGGAGAGCATTTGTTCTTTCTAAAATATGAAGATAATCTTTATGTTCTGCTACTTTATATGGTGCTGGATTCTTTTTAAATAATAACTCATACAATCCTGTTGTTCCTTTATATCTGACACCTTTTACAACAATATCTTCTTTATCAAAATTAATTTCAGAGTCTCCAATATAAAATTTATCTGAAAGTAGGTCATGCCTAATCCCATGCGTATGATCAAAGGCATCATCGGAATCCCGTATCATTGCTTCTATGTATTGTCGAGGTAGTGGAGCAAATTGGTCCAAATATATCTCAAAAGAAGGTTCACCGAGCAGTCTTTGAAGTTCTGCTGTGCTAATTTCAGCGGGAGTTTCCGGTTCTTGTTCAGGTTCTGCGATAAATACCTCTTCACCTAACGGCTCTTCTTGAAATAAGCGACGCGGTCTCATTTTTGTCTCATATTTTGCGGATGTTTTTTCTGACTTGTTAAATTCTTCTTCTTTTACTTTGGATGCATTTTTTTCCAGTTTAATATCTGAAAGTATCTTTTTTAAGGGTTCTGTAATAGGTTTTAATTCTTCCTCTCTCTGAATGGCAGACTCTACAACATCAGATTTTAGACTTTGCAACTTTCGTTTAAGTGCTTTTCTTGTTTTAATGAGTTGTCTTGCAACTGTTTGATCCATGTTTGCGTTGTCAATAGTTAATTAATATACTAAAACTTTTTTTCATCCTTACGGATAAATATAGGCATCAAATCCTTTTCTATATCTGCCAGCCTGGAATGGAAATTCTTTATTTATAACCAAAAATCCGAATTTACCTTTCCAACAATAACAACACATATCTTTAAATTTCTGAAATGTCATATCAACATTAACATGATCATCATAAATATGTTTCAGATTAGTATTATCTTGTTTAAATATTACAAGCAAATTTGCATTATCTCTAATTAATTGTTTTGGAATTGAGGAATAAGTTTGACATAGATAAAAACAATCTGCATTGTTATGGCGGCCGAAGCAAAAATAATCTCTCATAATGCTTTGATTGCAGCAAACAATATCATCAAATATTATTATTGAATTTGACTTTATCTGGTCAGGGGGCACTATGTCATCACCGTTTTCATATTCAAAATATCCTATATCTGTAATAGGTTGCAAAAGGTGTTTGAGATATTTATATTTTGATTGGTTAAGTGACTTGGAATAGATGTAAATGTTTTCAAAACGTAATCCATTCCGATGTTCTAAGAGCGTAACCATTACATTTGTTTTTCCACAACCGGATGCTCCAACCAACAGACCTCTTTTACATTCACTACCCAATAAAGTACCGTGTCGGCTGAACTTTTCTGCTAAAGAAATGTCATCGTGATCCTGAATCGGCAACTTTAATGCTTGTTGCGTCACCCTCATTTTATTTATGACAAATGGTTTGAATTAAGTAAATTAAATGTATTTATATGATGACAAAAAAACAAACTTCAAGAGTATATATAGCCCAATAGTTTCATAAATCAATCATACTTGTATTATTTTTCAACCTAATCACACAATATGAAGTTAAAACGTTTGTTGGCACTGGCACTTCGTAGAAAAGGTAAATTATTAAAAAAAAGGAAGGGGTTTATCTTTTTCCAAAATGCCTTTCGGCATTAAAGGAAAACATAAAAAATCGAAACGTAGTAAGAAAAGTAGAATAATACGTGCTCCCAAAATTGGTGGCTTTTTACCTTTCTTGCTACCTGCTTTGGGAGCGTTAGGTGCATTAGCCGGAGGCGGCGCCAGTATAGCGAAAACCGTAGTTGATGCCAAGAATGCTGCAAAGGTATTACAAGAAGCAAAACGTCATAATATGGAGCTTGAAAAAGTCGCCAGATCATCTAAAGGTTCTGGGTTATTTTTAAAACCGTACCAAAAAAACTTCCGATAAAACTACCATCGCGACCTTTGACGAATATTGATTTACTAAAGTTTGCAAATTTGTTAAAGATAAAAAAATTTCGGGGCGTATACATGAGAGACAATCTACCAATCAAAATTAAAAACAACGAGTCTGGCATTATTAATCTTGACAGTAAACAGGGTAGCGGAACTCATTGGACCGCATATGTAAAGAAAAAAGCACATATAAATTATTTCGATAGTTATGGAAACTTACGACCCCCCAGCGATGTAGTTAATTATTTTTTTAGCGGTGATTATAATAACACAATCACTTATAATTATCAAAGGGAGCAAAGTCCCCATTCTTTTAGGTGTGGTCACCTGTGTTTGAAATTTCTATATAACACACAGTAATCTCTGCTGTATTGCCAGTTGTGTAACATGTCTTACGCTTTTACATTTTCGGGAAAGGAATCTGTGCTTAGCGCAGATTTTAATCCTCCAATATTTCTAGATGACAATTCACAATATGTGATTGGTCTAACAAATTTCGAGACTTTCAATGTTATCCCTAATATTGATGAAACCAACAATAAATTTTTCTATGGCACTGAACATGTTACAATTCCAACAGGTTCTTATGAAATTTCAGATATACATCAATATTTACAGAAAAACATGAAAAAAGAAACTTTAGAACTCGAAGCGAATAATAATACATTAAAAACTATTTTAAAATGTAGTAAAGATATTGATTTTTCAAAAGCCAATTCCATCGGTAAACTTTTAGGATTTAGTAATAAGCTTTTAAAGGCGAATTTAGTTCATGAATCAGAAAATCCAGTTGAAATTATTAAAGTAAATGCTTTATGTATTGACTGCAACATATCTTCTGGTTCCTATAATAATGGTAAGCCGGTTCATACAATACATCAGTTTTTTCCCACTGTGCCTCCTGGATATAAAATAGTGGAAACGCCTCAAAACATCATTTACTTTCCAGTTACCGTTAAGACCATTACTAATATAACCATTAAGGTGCTTGATCAAGACGGAAATTTAGTAAATTTTAGGGGTGAAACGGTTACAGTAAAGGTGCATTTAAAAAAAGATATATAAATGGTTGTGAGATATAATGCTTTATATCTACCCTCTTGGTTGCCAGAGTATAAAAACAGAAACCTTCAGAAAAAATTCAGTATTCTAAAAAGGCCTAAGCTATTAACACCTTCCAACCGACAATTCTTACAATCACTTGGTTTTCAAGTAAAATGAATATTCTTGACGTTGCACAAAAAGTAGTTGTAGATGATTCTATTGTAGATTACCAGTACCATACCTACCAGGCATGTACATCTTCACAATTTGATTATAACGATGAACAACGGATCACTGTTCAAGAACTTGATGCATATACACTTCCTTCTGACAGCTTTTTGTACATTGAAGGTAAATTAACCAAAACAGATGGTACGGTGTCAAACAATTTGTTTTTTATTAACAACGCAATAGCTTTTCTTTTTAGAGAAATTCGTTATGAACTGAACGGTGTAGTAGTAGATTCCACACGCAATGTAGGACTTGCTTCAACAATGAAAAATTATTTTTCATTAAATTCTAACGAAAGCATAAAACTTCAAATTTCCTAAAAGCGAAAAACGCACAGATGATCGTATCAAAGTTGATGCGAATGGAAATTTTAATGTTTGTATTCCATGTTCCCACTTATTGGGATTTTTCGAAGATTATCGTAAAATTATAATGAATATGAAACAAGAACTAATCCTTATTAGAAGTAGTGATGATAAAGATGCTGTAATCTACATTGATGATCCTGCAGCTCCCACCCCTACAGTAGATGAGCCGAAAGTTACAATTGAGAAGGTGTCCTGGAAAGTTCCCCATGTTACCGTTTCTCTCGCACAGCAGTTACAGCTTTCCAGACAAATTCAAAAGGGGGTGGAAATTCCATTACCCTTTCGAAGCTGGGAGTTAATAGAATACCCAGCTCTTCCAGAAACATCTAGACATACTTGGCCAGTTAAGACCACTACAAAACTCGAATCACCACGCCATATTCTTACAGGATTTCAAACTGATAGAAAAGGAAAGATTTTAAAAGATATGAGTAAATTTGATAATTGTAACCTAAGAAATTTTAGAGCTTTTCTAAACACTGAAAGGTATCCTTACCAGGACCTCAACTTAAATATTCTGGAAAATAAATTTGCCTCGCTTTACGAAATGTTTTCAAAATTTCAACAATCTTATTATCAAAAGGAAAATCAACCCCTCTTTACACCAACTGAATTTGCAAAATTAGCGCCTTTAGTTCATATTGACTGCTCCCGACAAAAGGATAGCATTCAATCAGGGTCGGTTGTAGTGAGACTTGAATTCGAAACAAATGCAAACATACCACATAACACATCCGCATACTGTTTAATTTTGCATGATAAACTATTTACTTACAATCCCCTGACGAAAATCGTAAGACAAATTTAATTATACTATTTAAGCTAGATGCACTCCTTTGCCTATTTCAATTTGATGATGACGTTGAGGTATAAACAACAACTCAGTGCTCATTTAAAAAAACTAAAAGAACTCAAAAAAGTGATTTTCTTTTACGACATGAAGAAAAAAATGTATAAACGCTTTTCAAATTTATCATTGTAAACTATGGTACTCGTAATTGACATTCAAGGTTTCAAACTGGAAAATAATAAATTTCTTCCAAAAGAACTTGCATCGTTTGATGGTTCCAAGATCTGTCACTATGTTTTTAAAGCACCATTTAGTCTGGATTATTTACCTCAAAATTTACAAGTGCAGACGAAATGGTTAATAAACCATCATCATTGTATTGATTGGAAATCAGGTTTTACACCAGTACACAATTTTGCTGAAATAATCAAACATCTTACAAGCGACACCAACGTCGTTTATGTGAAAGGAAAGGAGAAAGCTGATTATGTAAAAAAATATTCATCAGCACTCGTTTTGGAATTAGATGAACAACCCACACTTCAAGCATCTACACCTTCTTGCATTTATCATTTAAATAATCATTGCGTTTGCGCCCTTACTAATGTATACTTTTTATTTAACAATCATGTTATGAATTAAGTTTTGTATTGTAAAAAATAAAATGAGTAAAAAATAAAACTAGTTAAAATATATTGTTTTTTTATTTATTTATTTATTTAAAGCGATGTATAGGAATACAATGTCTAATTACATTTCTTTTATTCTATAAATTTAAAATGGAACAAAATGCGTAAGTATGTGTTCAACTTCTCCATTTTGCACATAAGCTTTGTATGATAGAACAAAAAACTCTTTTGTACAGTTACCACTTAAATATATGTTACACAATTCATACAAATATGAACTGGTCCAGTCATCTCCTTCAGACTCAAATTTTTCATCACCAGCTATGTTTCTTATTTTACAGACAATTATTCTAAACTTCTCTTCTAGCTCATCACTATCTATTTTTTCACACTGACATTTACTGTTCACATTCCCCATCATATTAAATTGTTTATACTGCACTTACGTTGACTGTGGCTTCTTAACTACTGACACTACTCACTGTTTCCAATATTCACAGCTGGACCCACTCTTAAACAACTACACACAAAGGTCACTTCGGCCGGCTGCCTACACTGTTCTGCAGATCTATATTTTATTCGCCTGTTACAATGTGTGCAATGCGATATATACCTACTATGCACATGATATTTTACGACGACACTTTTGTCACGCAAAGTAAACATTGCATACCTAGCTCCTACCAGGCAATCTCCGCAAACTATGGAACCCATACAAGGATCCCCAATAAAATAAAATTTTTGACATTTTTCTTCACACACATCGACAGCCCTAAGGTGTGCCTCCATTAATGCCACAGCTTGAATATGGCGATTTTGCAAAACACTCCCTTCATAATTTAACACATATCGCTGGCGAATATTTGAAGTGTCACGTAAACTGTCCCAGTTAATCAAAAAATTGTGATCAGACATTGTATTCCTACTACTTTACACTTTATTATAAATAAACTCGAACTCGTATATAGAGGATTCTAATAATATTAATTCCCTGAGATATCTCCTGTACATATATAATACAAATTTCAAGGATAAATTTGTAAACTTGAATGTGTCTGTGACCATGAAAATGTGGTTGGCCTTGACCTTAAAAAAAATATCGCTGGCCGCGACCGTGCAGAAACACATCTGGCCTTGAGCTTAAAAAATACCTCTAGCCGTGACCGTGGGAAAATACATCTTGCCTTGACCTTAAAAAATACCTCTGGCCGTGGGAAAATACATCTGGCCTTGACCTTAAAAATACACCTGGCCGTGGGAAAATATATCGCTGGCCTTGACCTTGAAAATATCTCCACCACCGCGTCAAGGTCGTTCCAGAACAGACATTATCTCTCTACTCAAGAAAAATAAAGTAGAGAAAATATTTTTGTACCTACCTTATGAACCACGTATCACAAAGGATCTGGAAAGTATTTTTAAGAAAGCCGATTTACAGTTAAGTTTTTCGAGAAATGTAATTTTAAAATTTGTTGGGTAATACGAAAGACAAAGTCAAAGCCACTGAAATGTCGAGTATTTATGAGATAGGGAAACTTATCAAAAATGCTAGACATCAAACCATGCTTGAGGCTTAGGAGACCGTATATATTTCTAGATTGATTAAGAACAAAACTTGCTTGAACCGGGCGGCACCTTGGATTTCAGGCCCTTTATTTTCACTTTGCGTTTGGTCAGATAAACACTCCTAAAACTGTCAGGTAGAACAATAAAGTAGGTTCAATAGCCTCGTCCGGTCTATATTGATACAAAGCACAAGGATATGCTTGTGACTTCGGTTTAGTTTCGTTTACCTAAGAAATCAATATAAATACTTGTTGCGTGGTAGAATGTAGTTAGAATATTCATCCTCTGATGAAGCTAACGTTGTTAGCGAAATGATCGTTAGGTCTTTAAAAAGATGTGTTCTGGTGATTTGGGTTTCTCCACGTGTACTTATCCAATGATGTTTATACACTCAAATGTCAAATGAGCATTTCCGTCATAAATGACCACATTTTAGGCGGTTGACAACTTACGTGTCTAATTGTGTATTGGTCGCAAAACCTCTATTAATCGGGTGAATAACGGTGCGCTTACACCAACAACGCACTTTGACATCATCAGGTCGATGTGTCCTGATTATCAAAGCGATTCCGATAAACGGTAGGTAATTATGTCTTGTTGCTTTTTAACGTTTTACATTATTTTCATGGTTTGCAAAAACTAACTTATTATTGCACCCTTAAACTAGTTTAAGCATGGAATCATTTCAGCTAAAACATAGGATATATCTTTGTTTTATACTGAGGAAAAAACGCCAGGTTTAAGAGTATTAATTTCAAATGCCACACCTATCGGGATAGGCGCGATGTTGCCTTCCGTCTCATGTTGAATAGTTAAGAAATCTTAAGTTAATACGAGTACCCCCGCGACATAAACTATTTTGTCTGGTGTTGCTATAAGTTTATGAGATGTTCCATTTTTGCTGTAGTGTAGGTACTTAATCTGGTTGTTTCATACGGAAAACCTATGTATGATATTATTTAATTTCTGGATTCCTGGTTAAATTTTAACAAGATTAGAATTATTCGCTTACTTATCTGTTTTTAGAACATTTAGATAATTTTCAGTTTACGAAAATCACGACAAAACGTCCTTTGATAAATTTTGCAGTTTCTTATTTACGTTACGGTACTGCATGTATAATACATTGATATTTTATATTACACTGGTAAGTAAGTAAATCCATATTTTACGCACGTCACGCTAGAATTTAGATTTGTATTGCTTTATGCTGAACGAATGATATTTCATAAAGATTCCTTTAGAACATACCGATGCGACACTGTACCAAGCAGTGGTAGGCACTGCTACAACAGGTCCCTTTACTTTCCGGCCTGAGTGGGGAAATTTAGACCCCGTGTACAGATAATATCATTATATGTAATTAAGAAAAGATATGAGAGTTATCCAAAAAAAGGAACTTTTTCAGTTAGGCTTTTTATTAGATTATATATCTACATATATTTTCGTTTAGTATTTTAGCGCATAGGAAAGCAGGAATCATCGGATCGAAATGCGGTTTTGACCTTCTGGAGGCACTTTTTTATTCAAAACATCTCTGTGGTATCAAAATTCACAATCAACGTTTCGGTTTTTGTGGAACATCATCAACTTCATTTTTTCATATGGACGTCATATTAGATTTTGACACACGCGAATGAATCTTTAAATTCTCGTTTCATTCATGTATCATATGTTTAGGTTTATCTTGGAAATCACTTGAATTTCGCATAAAACAAAAATGTAACAAAATCACATAAGCCATGAATGCTTTAGGTGAACTAAACATGTTTAGTTTAAAATAAATAGATGTCTATGGTTTTTCTAATCAATAAAAAAGATTCGTGTTCGTGTTTTTTTCTTTAACGTCGGCCTATTTCCACGACTATGGTCAATCACCGACGCCAGGGAGCAGTTTCACCTCACTATCCTGGAAATTTTGCCGAACCCCTGCCTTTCTGTAAGGAGGGTAGGGATCTTTAACGTGCCCAACATCGCATGCATACGGGACCGGCGGCTTTACGCCCCCTCCGAAAGGCGCAACTTGCTCAAACACAGTGCAAGAACCTCGGTTGATGTTAATTGTACAGTTTGTACTGAAAAAGTGGAAGGAGAACCCTGGGATCGAACCCAACGCCCTTCGGTTCAGAGGCACGCGTTCTTACCCATGAACCACCGAGGTTCTCAATAAAACAGAGATATGGTGAAAGTTTATTAATTAAATTACAAAAATTCTACAATATCTTCCGAAGCTTGCCTACATATGCATCCTGAAAGACAGCAGCCATACTAGGCATACTTTAAACAATTATACTAGTATTTACCAACATATGACTATGTATTAGCACTATTAACTAAAATATAATGTTCAGGATTTCTGAGAAAATGGAAGCATAACAAAAAAAAATGTCGATACATTCCTATGAAAAAAAAATCACTACAATAACTGTTCATACAAATGCCTTCCAGATTCGATACACAAATTTATTCTTCTACGTATGTTACTGACAGCCCTGCTGTTATCACGTCGTCTTAAAGAAGTGAAAGCCATAGTCACATTCATTCTTAAATCCCCCACAGTTTCATTCGCTTGTTTGTAGCTTGAATTTTTGAGACAACCCCATAAAAATAGTCCGTGGGCGACAGGTCGGGAGACCTCGCAGGCCATTTTATAGCTCCCCGATTCCCTATCCATTTATTAGGGAAGTTATTGTGAAGAAAACTTTTCACATTTCTACTGTTATGTGGGGGTGCCCCATCTTGTTGAAACCACAAATTTAATCTCTTGGCAAGGGGCAAATTGTGTAAATAGTTGTGTAGATCTGTTTCCAATATACGTTATTGCGATATATATATATATATATATATATATATATATATATATATATATATATATATATATATATATATATATATATATATATATATATATATATATATATATATGCCGCAGTTTGTGAATTTAGTCTCATCGGACCATATTATGCTATCCGCAAAATCGGGTTCGCCAGATTTTCGTTGTCTCAGCCAGGTGCACCAATTGAGTCGTGCTTCGCAATCACCCGGCAGTAAGCGGTGAGATATGTGAATTTTATAGGATCTGTATCCTCGCGCCTTGAGGATTCTATGTACTCTGGTCTGAGAAATACCAAGAGATTGAGAAATTTCGTTCGTAGATTTCCGTGGATTAGATCTAATCTGTATATTAAATAACCAAACATATGAATACCTATATTAGATCTCATATTTGCATGTGGATTTACCTGCATTTCTACCCGCTCAATGTCTTCTTCAGGTACTCTGACTCCATATTTCTTGCGTGGCTTCAGAAAAGAACCATATGCAAGTAGATGATCGTCTAGTTGTTTAAAATATGTATAATGTGGCTGCTGTCTCTGGTGATACATGTGTAGATATTCTACGGAAGATATTGTAGAATTTCTGTTATTTGTATAATAAACTCTCACCATATCTCTCTTTTCTTCATTAGAAACCCCCATTTTCATACATTAATGTACAAAACAACGTGTTACGTTAACATAAAACGAAATCTAAATAAACTTTTCTTCTGTCAAATAGTTATCAATTATTGACAAACATTCATGGCTTAAGTGATTTTGTTACACTTGTTGTTTTATGCGAAATTCAAGTAATTTCCAAGATGAACCACATATGATACAAGAATGAAAGGAGAATCAAAAGATCTTTTCACGTGTGTAAAAAAATTCAACATGACGTCCATATGAAAAAATGAGGTTGATGGTGTTCCACGAAAACCGAAACGTTGATTGAGAATTTTGAAATCACAAAGATGTTCTGAACAAAAAAGTGCCTTCAGAAGGTGAAAACCACATCTTAGTCTGATGATAAATAAGAAAGATAAGGCAAAAAATAAAAATCCTGAAAATAAACTTTTTTGCAATAATTCAAAAACTAAGAGCATCAGCTCGGATTATTTCGGCAGAATTATTAAGCGCTAAAATACGCAACCTTGCCCTAATCTAACCGAGATCCCCATGTTGTGGCTCGAATTTGACTAACCCTATTTTATATATATATATATATATATATATATATATATATATATATATATATATATATATATATATATATATATATATATATATATATATATATATATATATATATATATATATATATATATATATATATATATATATATAATCATTTCAATTGATTTAGCATTATAACTGCCACTTATCCCATTGGGACTACATTCCCAGTCACCCGAAAATGTTTCGTTTGTATGACCTCTGCCTTAAAAGTGTAGGTCATTTACTTGCTTTGTTGCGACGTGAAAGATGCATACGCAAACAACTTTTCGAATTTATGTATACATATATGCATTTTTGTGCAAATGTCAAAGCTGCTATTTCATCCTCTAATGAAGGTTAGTTCTTTGTAGTTTTTGGGGTTAGTCGCAAAAAAAAATGGTCAAAAGTATATGCTTATGCTTAATGCTTTAAATTATTGTAACCACCATGAAAGATATTTGCTTAGAATAGTATTATTCTCAATATGGCGACTATCACGTACATTTCACTCACCTGGCCTCATTTTCCTAATAAATTGATTCGACGATATCGTTTAGTACACGGTGGTCACTTTTAACTGGAATACTTTTGGTATCTGCCAAACCGTGACAGATGCACAGTCGGTTAAATTACAAAAAAAAACGTGGGTGATTGTATGTCTATGTATTACTTGAAAACAAATTTAAGGTATATTGTATCATTGCTGAAATATGTTGAAATAACTGAAAAATTGCATATTATAATTTTTTGACATCTTTTTGGTTCATTGATTGTTGGTTATCAAGTCTCAAATTGACTGTCGCTAAAAGTGGTGACTTTTCATAACAAGCTGCGAGTTATCAAACGGGTATCTTAGACTTTAATTGGGCCAACTCGATTTTGAATTTCCACGGCCAAGTTTTCTTTTTCTTATGAGCGCCACGTTGGATTTTCATACCATTCCATAGGGTAAAAAATTACGGATGCAACTATGTTCACACATGACTCATCTAACCTGGTTAATTACTTTTAAGGCGCGATTCCAAATTTTATGGATACAATTCAGGTTGCCGTGGCATTTCATTGTCCGAATCAAATTACCATGTTATAGTAAAATGAATCTAGCATCTTAGAAGAACCAATTTATTATTTTTCTGACGCTGGCTGGTAATACGTTGCGTTACATACATACAACCAATATAAAAGTAAAGAGGCGGGTTGGAAACCTATTCGTATGCTTTAATAGTATCCTAAGTGGCCTGTTATCTCCGTCTGAGCATATAAAATAAATTTATGACCAATTAAGAAATCACTTTTTTTGAAATGCCTTTTTGTCGACAGGAATCAGTTGTCATGATGAAGTAGCAGTAATTAATGATCCGACATTCGTTAAAAAGAAAATTATAACAATCACATTGAACAACATAAATTCCTCAAAGTGTCCACCCTCATGCTCAATAGAGTGATGTTCTACGATCCACAACATTCGCTGCATTTCGTATCGCCCCTGACCCAAGACTCTCGAACGCTTCGCTATTATTGCTAGTAAATGATCTAGATTTTGGTTAGATCAAAAAAACACTTCGCTTTTTGCTATGCCTCCTGATAGAATAATCCAGATGATTTAAGTTAGGGGATAGTTGTGGCCAATATGTGGAACCATTACCAAATAATGTGGGATTATTAATTAAAATGACAGTTCTGTCATTATAAGGAGGTGCTCCGTCTTGCAGGAACCCATTCAGATTACTCAGTGTGAAGAGAGTAAGAGAGTCTAGCGTTACTTCGAAATTATTTTCAAGTAAATGCAGATAAAGCTGAAAAGTCTAAGATTCCGGAATGAAATATGTACCTAGCAATTTATTATCTAAAAGATCACACCATAATTTACTGCAAAACAGATTTTTTGCTCGACTTAATCTATTAAATGACGATTTTTTACAGAATAATATTAAGTTTTTCTATTAAAAATACATCGATTAGTGTGCAGGGTTTTCGTCCATCCATATTGCATTTCTCTGAGTTTCAGGCCTGATTTTTGTTTGTACCAGAATATTCATTTTATTTGTAGTTTTATTTGTCAGGCGGTGTCTTGTATTTTAAGATCCCCCGTTTCTCATGAAATGTTTGCTTAGGCGAATAAAATAAGTCATTTGTGGTTGTCACCTTTCAGAATACAATTTAGCACAACTTCGTCATGTAACTATATAAATTCTATAATTTCGGATATGAATATTGCAAATATCTACCTTTTCGAATAAGAGTATTACTATTTTTATCCCAAGTTCGCTACAACTAACGTTTTCGAAGACTAGATTATACATAGAATAGCTCAGATTTTGTCTGTAAGATACTACTGATTTTCCTAAACTGTCAAATTCATTTCATTGTCATGGTAACCTGATTTGTGAGTCTATGAAATTTTGTATCGCAGTTTGAAGGTAGTTAACTAAGCTGGGTGAGTCATGTGTGATACAGGGCTGGATTCGTAATTTTTATTCTGTCTAACGGTATCAAAATCCAATATGGCGGCCATAAGAAAAACAATAGTTGGCCATGGAAACTCCAAATCTAGTAGGCGTAGATAAATTTTTGGCTAGCCGTTTGATAGCTCATAGCCAGTTATGGAGATTTGGTAATTTTAGCGACAGTCGATTTGATAATAAAAAAATATCAAAAAACTAAAAAAAAATGTAAATTTTCAGTTTTTTGCAAGATATTTTAGCAATGATTGAATCTATTTAAAATTTGTCTTCTGATTATGTGTATGTGTGTTTTTGTTTCTTTAACGACTGTCTATGTCCGCGACTATGGCCTATCACCGACGCCGGGAAGCAGTTCACCTCACTATCCTGGAAATTTTGCCGAACCCCTGCCTTTCTGTAAGGAGAATAGGTATCTTTAGCGTGCCCAACATTGCATGGACACGGGACAGACGGCTTTACGCCCCCTTCGAAGGGCGGAACGTGTAAACATTTAACTTGCTCAAATACAATGCCACAACTTCGATTGATGTTAATTTTACAGTATGTACTGAAAAAGTGAAAGGAGAACCCTCGGATTGAACCCAGTACCCTTCGGTTCAGAGGCACACGTTCTTACCACTGTACCACCGATGTTCTCTTCTGATTATGAATAAGCGCACTTTTTTTGTAATTGTAGTTTAACTGACTGTTTATCTGTCCTGGTTTAGTAGATTACAATAGTGAGCCAGTTTAAAGTGAACACTGTATATATAACATATATACTCACGGTGTCCAGGTTTGAACCTGATAATTTTTTTGTTGGGTTAGCTCTCTGAAACAAAAAAGGCTTACGTACATTTGAAACAAAAACTTGGTGAAGTTGTTATTTTGTTGGTAGTTTTTTTTAACTAACTTCTTTGTTCCCACAGTGAACGCAGTCCCGGGACATACATACACGCGCGCGCGCACGTCCGTGCATTTATATATACATATATACAGTGTGTCCCAAACTGGATGGGAATGTATGGCTATCTCTGTTATTATTAGATATAGGGAGACGGTTAAATTAGCAATGTTTTGTAGAATTTCATGCTCGTTCCAAATATGACTTGTATTTTGCCCTGCCTCTCTTGATTTTCGAGTTATTTTGAAAAAACAAAATTTGTCGATTTCTTTTTGATTCAATATCTAAGTAGGCGTTGATCTGACATGTCTAAGACTTGCACTTTATCGGGACAGTTTTTACAGAGTAATCTTTTTGTGCTATTCTTAACTTTGGATTGTCATTTGTTTTTGAGCTACAGGTATCAACGTTTGTTTTTATTATGGCAGTCATATTGGATTTTTTTGCTTATGTGATAGCCTGTGAAAAGAGATTAACAGAACATCTTATCAAATTATTGTTCTAAACTTAAAAGATTACAATCAAAGTCGCTGGCAGAAAAAAGTTTGGACCTGCATATCAAAACTTTATTATTATTGAACAAACCTGCAAGGAGAATAACAGATGAACTCTAAATACTTTTATAAAACTGTGAAGTTAAATTCGCTAAAACGAACAGGAAAAGACATCATATTTGCAAATCTAGCGCTACTAGTTTTTATTGGAGGTGGTAATTTACCTACAACGTCATTTCTAGATACAAAGGCAGTCTCATCTTCTTCAGAAAATTTATTTGTAAGGTTAATACGTTTTAAGAAATATACTTCGTAATCAGTGGACAATTCTTCATAAACTTTAGCAACATAATGCCGTAAGTTTGAAGCAGTTTTTCCATACATTTTGACGATAATAAAATCTTCTTTGGATGCTTGAAGAGAATTATTGAATTCTTCAAAATTCTCTGGCGAACCCGAACATTCATGGTAACATACATTTTCATCACCAGATGAGGAACTGGAGTCTAAAATACGTTTCTTTACAGCTTTATTTTTAGTTTCCTATACTTTCATTCTTTTACTTAGTTTTTCCTCTCGGATCTTAGCTTCTTCTTCTAAACTTTTTTTAACAGGAGTGGCTGTGAGTATTAAAGATTTTCCTCTTCTGCGCGTTTGAACCTTTTCTTGGAGCAGCTTTTGGGTACGGGCGAATTTGTTCAGGAGTTACTAATTTTGTATAAACACAATGAGAGGCAAGTTGACCTTCTGCTGAAAGACCTGGTTTAGGTTCACCAATAAGTGGCAAAAGTCCTGACTCATTTCTCACTGGCTGCGGTAAAAAAAGTTATTCAGGGTTCGGTCTATCTGTTACGTAAGAAGAAAGAAATCCTCTTCAGAAAATATTTCTGGATTGAACAGTTCTATGCCAGTTGCTTTAAACCAACTGAAAATGTTTTTGCGGGTAAATTATTGTAGCAAAGCTTCTCCAATAAGACCTCCAACGTCATATGTTGTAATGATCTTTCCTGGATGATTCAGCATCCATCTATCACAAGCTGCATAATAGAATGCCTTAAACGGGCCGAAAACTGCAACATCTAAGGGCTGTAATTTATGGCTACAGTGGAGAGGCAGAGTTAAAAGAATGATTCCATTTATTTTCTTTGGCAAAATTTAAGGCAGCGATGCTCAGGTGACTTTCGTGATTGTCTAGTATTATCAGCTTTGGATGTTCTTTAGATAATCTTTCTTTCTGGGCAAAATGCTGCAAAACAGGTAGAAACAAACTGCTATTTATCCATCCAGATGGAGTGGCGGCGCCGTTCGTGCCAGCTGAAGTCCCATGCAGCATATTGTCTTTAAAATGAACGCGTGGGAATATTAAGAAAGGTGGCACATAACGTCCTGTTGCGCCAATAATACCGACTAGGGTAACCAATGTCCGTCGTTCAGCAGACGTTATTTGACCCACACTCTTTTGACCGGTTGTGGCTAGTATCTTGGGAGGTTTGTGCACAGTGGTAGCTGCAGTTTCGTCCAAGTTATATATGTCTTCGGCTTGTAATCTATATTTAGTTTTTACTTCAAGAAAAGTTTTGAAAAAAGCATCAACGTTTGATTTGTTGAAGCTTGTTGTCTACTCATACTTGTCTGTTCTGGTGTTCGTAATGAAAACTTGTGTCTCTTCATAAAACCAAACATCCATTCTTTTCCGGCCATACTATCTCTAGACCAACTGTCTTTAACATTTTTACCATTGGCTGCTGCGTATTCATAAGCCAGGATACGGGCTTGCTTACTCGATAAACCGTAAGAATGTTACACGCATTTTGTAGATATTTCTTCAGAAAAAGTTCTTCCTCTTGAGAAAAAACCATCAGGTATTCATTGCTTGGTCGTAAATTTACAGTATTTAAGTCTTTACCACGGCTTTTGTCAACATATATTTTCAAAGTTATCCTGGGTATGTTCAGTTCCATGGCAACACTTCTCACAGAAGATCTTTTCCAGAACTTCCTGGACTACTTGTTTTATCACTTCAACTGCATATGGCCTATTATTGGTCGTACGTGTTCTAATACGTGGCATATCTCTGAAAAATAATGTTTTCTCATGATTTAATGCACGATTCGCCGCCATTTTCAGCTCATTTGACTGGGCTATCATGGGATCCGTAAGTAGGTAAATGAGTATCAATAACTTTTATTACAACCTCACTTATAATGCAGGAGAATTGTCTTAACAGACATGTCGAAAAACCCAGAAAAAAACATCTAATATCGGTAGCTCTGAATTTAGAAATGATCCACATGTATAAAGTAGCATATGCATAATTAAACATGAAGATATGTTTTTAAATAAAAATTATGTAATAACGTATTTAAAATGAGCAGCTTTTATGAGCATGGTTAGAACCTTGGACCCGTTTTTTAACGAATTTCGTAAGTGTAAATTTGGTAACTACGCACTCACCTCTTTGAGATTAAAAAGGAACTATTCAAAGAAACGCAAACTAAAGCTCCTGGAATACGCATCCAAAATTTATTTTATTGTGTTTACGTGTGCACGTGCATACGTGCGTGTGGATGTATACGTGCGCTGCACCAAAAAATAAGTGACCGATTTTGATTTTCCTTGGGCTCAGAAACACCATTATAGCTTAACTATTTTAAATACGACAGAATTGTAAGCAACTCAGAAAATATACTAGAAATTTTGCAACCCAGTTTGAGTGTCTAATTGTCGTCCAGAATTTTTGAAATACAGGAAAACACAAAAGACTCGGTATTTAACAATAGCAAGTAAAAATCAGCAAATTATTACCAGAAATATAACACTGGATCAATAGAAAGAAACTCTTCAAGGAACCACATCTCTTTTGCAAGGACCTTGTAACGGTCTACTTCCGAAGGCTGAAGTGTGAGTCGGTGTTTTGATCGCGAAATGGGTTTGTCTCGAGCGCCACCACTTTACTTGAGGTTTTAAAGGTTTTTTCGGGAAAAGTGGAAGCCCCAAAGTGACTGATGTACAGGTAACTTATCACCCTGTGGGAGTATGGTGTTCTGGTAAACTCAAGTGGAGATATGTAGTTTCCAGGGGTCAGACTTTATAGAGACTTGATAATGAGCAAGAGATATCTTAAAGACAAATGCTGATTTTATTGTTGCACACATATACAATTATACATATATACAAAATCATATGTGAATATATTTACAACGGAGAATGTTTATACTTAAGATATGGTTCTCACCAGGGCTGACTGGTATGTATAAAGTGTGAATCAGAAAAGAGAACGGGAATGCCGAATTTCAGTTTTGATCAGGCATGCTACTCTCCGGAAAATCTGATCGTGGTATTTCTCTTATTCCTAGCTGGTTTGGTTCCCAACTTTTAAGAGAGGCTTTAACACGGCAATAAAGGAATAATATTTTACAATGCTTTAACACTCGGGCCACACCTGGGGCACCATTGAGGGATAACACACTGGAAAATATACGTAGTCCTCCAAACTCCCAGGTTATTTCGATAGCCTACTCTAACTGGAAGGTGGTCGTCACAACGGTACACAATGTTGTTGGCTACTATGATTTATGAAAACAGCTAGAAACGAGAGGAAATTATAGTGTTATTACAACCTTCGGTTATTCGATGCGTGCCTGGACAAAATAAAATAGAAATAATAAAATATGGAGGGACCGGCAACACTCTCAATTCTTTTGAGTAAAACTGGGTATTAGGGGCACCTGTAGATATGAAAGACGGGAACCGAAAATAAAATTAGCTTTGGGTTAGGACAACTTTCAGGACTGCTATATCTGACTTTGCAAAAATAAATCGGAAAACATAAATCTCAAAGATAACTAAATTAAATGCTTCTTACAAAAATAATTTTTAAAACGGTACTGGCGGTTTTTCTAACTTGAAGACTCAAAAATACTATTGTGACTTGTTGGTCTGACGTACTATTCGGAACTATTCAGAAGTCTATTCAGAACTGATTTCACTTGGCTGGTGGGCCTGTTTTTATATGGGATAAAATGGGTAGCCTTGTTTAGTTTTAGAAGCTTTATTCTCCTTTTTTACGTCACAGCGATCGTAAAAAAAATTAAAAGGAAAATTCCTAAATTTTTTATATTTTCACCGGTGTAATAATAAAATTCCGATATTTGTTTTATCGAATTCCTTATGATTAAAATTATATTTTGTAGGGATTTCTGGTTTTACACTGGTGGCTTTAGAGTATTTATTAAAAATATGAATTAAGAGAATAGTCAGAGTGGTGTTGCGGAAGCGGAATCGAATTTTATTGCAATGAAACAGGAGTTTCTGATGAGATACCATACGAATCCTCAGCCCATCTCGCTACTAACGCTGAACTTAATCTCCTTGAGATACACATTATAAGGATCAACCACCAATTCCCTGACAGCTGGTGCAAGGCAACTGTAATACCAGTTCCCAAACCAAAGTATTGCACATCATCATACACGCCAATATAATTAAGCTTCATCAGACAAATTACTGAAAAAATAAAAGATCAAATCACACTAGAGACTCAATTTCTCTGACCTGACCTAACCTGACTAAATTTCAATGCGGATTTCTTTATAATAGGCTAACCTTAGATAATCTGGTCCGATTAGAATTAGAAATATTAACCTCTTTTGTACCAAAACCAAAAGGTCGGCGTCGTGTTATTTGATTAAGAAAAAGCTGACGATATGTGAAACGTTAATTCGTTACGTTTTTCAATAGCTCTAATTGATTACGTGTAATTGAACTGTTGCATGTACATCAGGGGGTTAGATGGTAAAGAAAACATTAACGCGGGTTAATTAAATGAATTTATTGCACAATAATAAACAGAAGTGGTGTAATACAAACAAAATACCTTTTCTTGCCTGGGACGTCGTTGATCGGCAGCTCGATGTGTTTCGGGAACCACCCTTCTTTACATTGTAAATGACTTGTTGCAAAGATGAAGAATAAGGAGCAGCCTCATTCTCTGGTACCCGCAGTTCTTCAGAATCAAGTACTCTGCAAGAGTCCCATTTCATCGATGATCGTTCTGTAGTTCAGACTCATCAGTTCGAGTCCTTCGTTGTCCCCTAGGCATTGGGCGCAGACAGGCCCGTAGCAGCCACGTGACCTTCTGAAGAGTGTTGGAAACCACGTGGACCATAATGGCGAGGCGGTGCCTCGTTCCCATTTAAGTGATACATACTACGGGTCCAGAGAATGAGGCTGCTCCTTATTCTCCATCTGTGCAACACATCGAGCTGCCCATCAAAGACGCCCCAGGCAAGAAAAGGTATTTTGTTTGTATTATACCGCTTCTGTTTATTATTGTCTGCTTAACTTTGCCCATTGTGCAATAAATTCATTTAATTAACCCGCGTTAATGTTTTTTTTTTTACCATCTAACCCCCTTATGCACATGCAACCGTTCAATTACACGTAATCAATTAGAGCTATCGAAAAATGTAACGAATTAACGTTTCATTTTGTTTGGTCCTTCGAGCCGGATTATTATAACATATGTGACATAAAATAAAGTCAACATATCAAATACTATTGTGAAAAAAGAAATATCTAAAATGGTGCGTTCATTTCGATTTTAGAGAAAGTTTAATTAAGCAAACGTAAGAATATACAATGGATAAATCAACTGCAGGGAAATGAATACAACTTCGATGCGAAAATAGCTTAAATATGGCGACAGTCTCTGAAATCGTTCACGCATATGTCTTAACTATCCCTATCGAGTAAGTATAGTACCGTCAATGTCTATGTACATTCAGAAACATTGAGTTAAAGTAAAGCAAAATTATGACTACAATGAATTACGTATATATATATATATATATATATATATATATATATATATATATATATATATATATATATATATATATATATATATATATATATATAAAGTCTGTGGCTAGTGGAACTTGCCTTCCAAAGCTTTTGCCTAACGCACTCACACACACAGGCACACACACTACAAAGAAAGAATACAAGTAGTATGTAACACTCTACACATTAGTTTAGAGCACCAATAAATTCCTTCACCTTGGTTTTTGTTTTATAACATCCACTAGAGCCTACTGTAATCTTATTAGTGGGAGCATCTTAATAACATTAGGTAGAAAACTGATAAATATGATTCCCAAGTAATCAAACATCTGCTTTGTTTTCTCCTTTTTGGGCAACTGTATTTTTAATTCGTGTCTGCACCTGGTATTGATGTTGCGAGCTTTATCATTCACTGGATATTTTGAATACATATACCGAAGAAGAATATGTCTGAAAGGGTACCTAAGTATCCCATTGGCCTCGAACACATCAGGGCACCTTTTTCTTGGACCTACGCACACAATGTCCTTATTGCTCTTTTTTGCATGATAAACACATGTTCCGCTGCTGACGAGTTAACCCATATGAATGTTCCATACGATATGATACTGCAACAACGTGCAAAATAAGCAATCCTTGCAACTTGATGGGTACTGTACTGTTCCTCATGGTGTCGATTGCTCTGGATAAGCCTCATTCTTCCATCGTTCAATCATATTTAACGTTTTAAAATGAATTGGTCTGACCAGGTAAGACATCTCCAGGCTGCTTCTAAGGACATAACAAAATTCGTATTTAGCAATTAGGTTTTCTTTTTCGTTGAGTATATTTCATAAAAAGAAACAAAAATATAACTGCAGTCAGTTTAGAATATTTTACCAATAGGGACATACCAAAATTTAATTATGCTACAGAAAAGTGACTAATTTTATTGAAGTCACACAAGTATTTAGTATATAGCTGTTTTAGGGATCCTTACCTGACATGTTTGTCGATATACTCCATGTTTCGTTATCTACACTCCAGACAACGAATTACTTAATTACCCAAAAATTAAACAATTCAGGCTACAATAAGATTGTTCGATCTTTAAAACTTCCAGAAAAATAAATAGACATAGATCAAATAACAGCTTATGATGATATGAATATAAACAACAATCCGCCATTAATAATTAATGCCGGGCGCATTGTCAGAGTCAGTTCGCTGTTGGCGTTGGTGTTGCTATGTTGCTATTGGACGTCGATGACATACGATCGAACATACGCGAACACGAAAACGGAGGGAATTCAAATAAATGTTTACAAATTAAAACAAACTTTCAGAAACATTACAATTGTAACTTTACGTGAGCTTACAAATGGAGAAAAACAACAAGCCGACAAAGGAGATATTACATTTGAAAGTTATGTTAAAGTTTCATTTATAAGTTTGCATTGGTTTTTTGGCTGCAAACATTTATAAATGTTGCAAACTTAACTTGCTTAATGGTAAATTATCTAACGTTGCGGTAAGCATTTGTAAGTTGCCATGCTTAGTGGGTGTATATATATATATATATATATATATATATATATATATATATATATATATATATATATATATATATATACACCCACTAAGCATGGCAACTTACAAATGCTTACCGCAACGTTAGATATATATATATATATATATATATATATATATATATATATATATATATATATATATATATATATATATATATGGATGTTTACAAAAATGTGTGTTTTTTAAAGAAAGCAGGCCTCAAATTTGGTTACCAGTATAACCTATATAGTAAAAACAATGTGCTATGTTTCATCAAAATAACTTTATTGTTTGAAAATGTACAAAAATTTCCGAAAGTAAACTTAAAGTGTTCCCGAAAAAACTCGTTTTTTGGTCAACCTTATAGGTTAATAGCAAATTGAGCTATTTAAATATGAAGCATTTGATCAAAATTCGCTACCATAACGCACTTGCTGCGTCCAGAATTTCTTTTCTTACAAACATGCATTATATTTCGATGGAAAATGCAAAAATGCAATAACATAAGGCGTGTTTGATTAAAAAAAAAGGAAATTTGTATCACCAAAGACATGTAGGCCACCCTGTGATTGTAGAATATTTTTTTAAGATGTAGCTCAAGACACCCTATAATTAATATATACAATTTACAATTTTTTTTCATATCTTGTATAATAACGGATATTATGTGTTTTATTGATTTTTTACGAAAATTCGACAAAAATTATATACCATTAAACGATAAACTATATAACTAAGGCTACTGATACATATATCTGCCAAGCATCAGAGAAAGGGTCTATTTGAAATGAATTTTTTGGAAATACAGTGACGGTTGAAACTAAGACTTCAGGGTTTGTAATACATTCTTCTTGAGACATTTTATTTCCATTGCCCGTATTAGATTCAAGTTCTTTTTGGCGTTTGACCTAGAGAGCTAAATTTTGGTAGGTAACTTACCTATAAGGACATAAACCCGTAAACCAAATTTGGTTGCCCTTACTTTGTTAATTCCGGAGATATAAATTTTTTTCGAAAGAAAACACAACATTTTCCGGGAAAACCTGAGCCGATTTTCCTGGCTAACGAACTTATCCAAGCCATTTGCAAAAGGAAGGTATTCGCCAAATTTAATAAAAATCGGCCCATTATTTTTTGAGTTCTCGGTGTGATACATACATACATATATATAACTAGCGCTCATTTGAAGAATTTTTTTCAAAATTCAAAAGTCGGGATCTCCTCATTAGTGATTTTTTAAAAGAAAATTCACTAAAAGGCTAAAATTCCATTGCTCACTAAATTATGCCATTTTGTATATTCTCGACAATATATCAGTTAATTAATTGTTGTTGCCCTTACTTTGTGAAACCTTACCATAGCGAATGTAGACGTAAAGACGACTCTGGCTTCACAAATGTTCGTTTCCTTTTCTGTAACTGATTTGGCCGGTTGGTATAAAGAACCTATCTTCTTTCTGCCAGATGAAGCTGGTTTTCCTAATCGCAAATGTTTAATTGACTGGACTGTATTGTAGTTGTCAAGCGGGAAACCGGTTACAGATAAGGAAACGAATTAGAGCATTGTATTCAGGAACTTATCTGCTATAGACTAGTCTAAAAATATACTGCATGTTTCTTAAAAAAATGTGCGTTTGGTGTGTAATTTCTTTATGAGACGCCTGATAATTAACAACATTTTCAGAATGTAGCTCATCTTATTCCCTATCGAATTTGCTTGCATTTTTTTTTTCATTTCCGATAAGAAGTACAACATGTAGAATCCCCATATTAGTTGGGCACCTGTAAGCTTATAAATTTTCTTCCAAACTTTATTCACTTGCTATATGATACATGATGCATACAAAAATTTTAATTAGGTACTTATGACTTATATGTAAAGAGAATTCTAATTTTGTCATCATTAACATTAACATCTTTTTTTCAGGTACGTACAAATTTGTCAATGATGTGGGTGAGTATTTTTAAATATTTCTTATTTCTGACACAGGGCGTTTGTGTGGGCGCGTGTGTGTGTGCGCATGTGTGCATGCCAAGGTTTGTGCGAGCATACGTTTGTGCGTGCGTCCGTATGTGCCTTAAGAACTTTTTTGTTTCTTAATATTTTTGTTTAGAACTTTATAACTTTGTATTCTGACGCGAATAATATCGCATTTTTCTTCTAGACATTTGTTAGACGAATACTTCTAGTTAGTTTGACTGGAAATTTAAAAAACAAGGAATAAGCCGATTATAATTCTAAAACTAATAGTGTTTACTTCAAATATAATTATTTTATTGAAAATCAGCCAGTAGGTGGTAAGTTTCGTCGGAGGTTTGCACGCTTGAACAAGTCCTGATGGTGTGCAAGCTAACTTAAAAGTTGAGCAAGTCCAGACTTGCCACTTTGCCACCAGGCATAAATAGTTGACCCTGCGACAACCAGTAGTTTAATTAATTACGTTGTGAAGAAAACAACGCACTCATTTTTGGCTGAAAAATCACTAAGCGATGAAAAACTTGCAAGAATACTGTTAATATAAGTTATAGTGATGACGATGTTTGTGAAGAGAATCATACACGCAAGGGCAATGTTTATGAGGCAGAATCAGAACAGAAGATGTTCAAGCAAATAGCACAGGGCCTGTTCTTTATAAAGTCTGCGGTCTGTCATGTCTGAAGGCAACACCATTGAATGTTTGCTAAATCTATTTCCAGAACTAGGTACAGCACAGGATATCAAGATACATTATGTAAAATCTGCATTCCAACTGATAATTGATATTTGTTTTTAAAATGTAATTTTAAATAAAATGAACCTTGAATGCGGTAGGGTCTGTGGTAATAGATGGCAGGAACAAGACGAAATAACATTGCAATATAGAATATACTTCGATAAATTCGATATCCATAGAAAGGAAACCATCACTCTAAGTTACATTCCGAATGACTCTCATCATACATACGCGCAAAAAATGGCCAGTCTGAATTTTTTTGTCAACAGGTTAATTAATTTTCCCTTGAGTAAAAATAGATATCAAAGAATTAAAGTAGATTAAGAATGTGGCCGAATATAACGGATACACTGCTTGCCTAGTGGATAAATTGATTAACAAGCAGAAAACAAAGAAAATCAACGACTTTTAGAAGAGAGAAGACGAAAAAACTTTGTTTGCTTACCATTTGAATCTCGAATCACGAGGGGTCTATATAACATTTTCGACATAAAATATATTAAAAAACTTGCTAGGTAACCCAAAAGACAAGGATAGTACGGCCAAATGTCGGGAATTTATGAAATAAGTTGTAAAGATTGTGATCTTAAATACGTCTGAAAAACAAAGAGATCTATTGAAATTAGATTCAAAGAACATTTAGCACAATTTAGATACGGTACTATAGATGGATCTTCCGTTGCCCGACATATTTGGGATAACAATCACCACGTTAATGAGGAGAATCTAAAATTAATAAAAAATGTTAGACAACCTGGACAGCTATATATATATATATATATATATATATATATATATATATATATATATATATATATATATATATATATATATATATATATATATATATATATATATATTGCTAAAAAGTCTATGAATCTCGCTCCGCTACCTATGGGTAGTCTCCTGCAAAAAATACCGTCGGAAGCACGTCCGATAGATAATAAAAAAATTCAGATATTTCCAACAAACGAAATATGTTAAGTTTTGTGTCTGTGTCGTTGAACCTCCGTAATGACCGAATACCTGCAGAAGAATATAAATAGAGTTGTGGATATAAGATATTTATAATTATTGATCCTCTGATGCCGCTAACTTGGTTAGTGAAACGATCGTCAGTTTTTTTTTAAATGTGTTGTGGTGATTTGGGTTCTTCAAGTGTGCTTATCAGTGCTCATCACAGGTTCCAATCTTCACTTAGTAACATTGCAAGCGTACATAGGTTTGCTACTGCTGACTGGTGTCTATAAATCACACGATGTATCTACCGAAAGTTTGTAGAATAGAACACGAAAGAAGTTTGAGGATAAGCTGGCTCCTATAAAGACTTTTGGGAAAAGCGTTGAAATCTTGTCGAAAATATTATCGAAATTGTACAGTACTGAAGTAAATGAGGTGACAAATGGATTCTGATGTGATAATGCCAGTTTTTATACACTAGTTTAAGGATACCCAAGAAAATAAATCGGACGAGCCATCCGAAAAGAATCAGGGTTTACGAGTGCTTTTAGATAACACTTATGTACTTACTGATCAAAATGTGATTTGTGATGACTTTTTGTGAATTTTCATTAGGAAAAATTCGCTAATAGCGAGGTCACGATGAAAACCTTTTGCAAAAATTTCTTCAGTTGAGCGCGAATTTGGGTCCCTAGAAACCAAAACCAAGGTCCGTTAAAATTTATATATATATATATATATATATATATATATATATATATATATATATATATATATATATATATGTATGTATGTATGTATGTATGTATGTATCCGAGCGACTATGAAAATAATTGACATTAAAATAATGAGATAATGAACATGTAATGCGATGCTCTAATTTTTTTTTTGCTTTTGATGAGTTTCATGTACAAAGTCCAGTCAACAACAGTCCGTTTATTTTTAAAGAAACAAAAATAAGAAACCAATCCTTGAACCCGCAATTCTGTCATCAACAAATATGACTTTATTTGTAGTCGTATGCTGTATGCGTGTGCAGGTTCATGGATCTCCGCCATAATTCAAAAGTAGGTGATTGATTTACTCTATATGTTTTTAGCAAATTTTCATTAGGAGAAATTCGCTTATAGAGAGATCATGATGAAAAGCTTTTGAAAAAATTTCTTCAGATGAGCGGCGAATTTGGGTCCCTAGAATCCAAAGCCAATGTCCGTTAAAATTTTTATATGTTTATATATATATATATATATATATATATATATATATATATATATATATATATATATATATATATATATATATATATATATATATATATATATTTGTGTGTGTATGTATCCGAGCGATAACTCTAAAAATACTAAACTGATTTCAATCAAACTTGGCAAAAATCTTGTTTGGGCGAAAACCGAGGTCGAGTTTCTGTAGTTGGCCTTTATGCTCAAGTTTTTCCGGTGGAAGATCGGGGAAAACTGTTTGAAAACCCTATATTTTTGTAAGTATCAGAGTAACTGGAATGAGACATGTGGTTAGAATTAGTGCAAATAAACCCATGTTGTTTTTAAGTAATTTGGTACACAATATTTGGAGTTTTTTCCAAATTAAAAATAAAATCCCATGCATTGAAACGACTTAGTGGTCAAAGACCAATGCCTGACAGACAGAGTTACCTACCACGCGTAGAATAATTCATACAACAGGTATAAACCATACATTAACGGTAACCAAACTAAATATATACCAGGCAGAAAACATACTACCCGAACCAACAATCGTGAAATCTCGGCTGCAATTATGGAAAATGACAGACCACATGAAATTAAGAATTTGCCAAGTGATTGTTATTTAACTAGGGATTCAATCAATTATTAAAATACACTATATTTGTAGCTTTATTAACGGCCCAAAATACAGTTTTAGCTCAGCATAGATATATTATGCTGTCGTATAATATAGCAGAAGTGTAAACAAAATCAAGCCAATTCTCTATAAAAATGATTCTAAAATAGGTTCTTTTATCTTTAAACTTAAACACAAGAGACCGAAACAGTCGTGGGATGTCTTTCAATGGTAATTCTACTAATTCTGTAATTAATTGTTACATATATCCCGAGCATGAAGCCGACCTAAAGTATCCCGCAAATAAACGTTAGTTGACGTGTGTCTAGATGGCGCAGGGCGCATCGCGCTTGCCTCCTAAGCAGAAGGTTACGCGATCGAATCCAGCTCGATGAATGTTGTTTTTGTATGTTTTATTTTGACATTTGGAGAAACAATAGTACACAGATTTCATATTTTGAACAATATATCATTTTTGTTTAGAACGCCTAAATAAGTTTGTCACCTTTGAGTCTGAAATTATAACTTTGTTGATATTGAAAATACCGATTTGATTAGGTTGACTAAAACGCAATCGTACTAGCGATTAATAAGGAAAAATAACTGCTACGTTTATAATTTGGCAGATACTTTACTTTTCTAAATATGAATTAAGTTTCCTTCTGGAAATCTTCTGTATAACTTTAGTGAAATTTGTAATACAGGTTTCTTTTAAAGAGACTTACACTATCTACAGATACAGCAAAATGTAGTTCTTTAGCGTCATAGAAAATCTTTAAGGTCTCTGTAAGTTTAAAGTATTAACTTTACTACTAATAGGCCGTATAATAATAGTGTACAATTCTATGAAACTTCGCTACTATAACGCACTTGCTGCGTCCCGAATTTTTTTTCATCATATATTGGGTCAAATATATAATATTCCGGATATCAATGCGTTTGTTTTCTGGGGTGAGCACTTAATACATTTTGCCAAATATATATATATATATATATATATATATATATATATATATATATATATATATATATATATATATATATATATATATATATATATATATATATTGTGTGTGTCCAACCCATAACTCAAAAAATACTTGACCAATCTAATCCAAATTTGGAAATCCCCTTCGACTTGTTAATGGCTTGGAGGAGTTCGTTAGACAGTTTTGGCTCAATTACTTTTAGAAGAAAATGCAAAAAATTACTTGAAAACGCAATATCTTTTCAATTGCTGGAAGTATTAAACTAAAACTTTACATGCACGTAGATATCATATAAGTGGTCCTATCTACCAATTTTGAACTCAATCGGTTCACTAAATCTTGAGTTATAACTAAATAAAAAATAAATAATCTGCGATATGACTTGAAATTACCTCTGAATGGATGCCTAGACAAGGTCAGGCAGATAAATCAGGGTTCCGCTGCTATTGCAAACAAGATCTCCAAATTGAGCTTTAAACGGGCAGGCTACGAAAGTATGCCACAATAAACAATCAGCAGGGTTGCCATTTGCGACAACTCTCATCTGAATTTTAAGATGAATTTTATGATGTTAATAAATAAAAATTTCAATGAAAGTGATTCAATTTGTTTAAAAGCAAACTAGAACTACGTTTTATTATGTATAAATATTAAGCTTCCTGTTTTCACGGTATTTAAAAGCCATCTCCCTCCCCTAGTTTAATCTGACAACACCACTATTTGCCATTTGTCAACGGGCAGGAGTCATGAGAGAAACGTGCGCGTAAGCATGAGCGCGTGAACATAACCTCAAAATCGACTCCGATAATACCTTAGAATCTTACAATATAAAATAATGACCTATATTCTAAGGTCAATACAAACAGGAGTAGGTAAATAAAAATCCAACTTTTAATTTTAACCTAAAATTAACAAATGCCTTCGGCCGTCGACTGTATGATTTTAACATCTAATCAAACAAATAATAAAGTGGTTGTGTGCATCTAATTCAGGTTGTTAATCAATGCATGTAGGTACTGTATTACTGAACAGTAATAGTAAATATGTGTTGAAAAGAGTTTAAGTACACCAAGTGCGTTATGGTAGCGAATTTTCGTAAAAATATTTCAAATGGTGATAACTCAGTTTCCCAGCAAACTAGAATCTTCAGTTTTGATACATAGTAAAACCAATATAAAGGCAGCGTATATGCTAAATTTAAAAAATAACTACAAATTTGTTTAAAAAAACATTTTTTTAAATTTTGTTTGCAGAAACTGATTCGATTGCGTCGACTAAAACGGAGCATCCAAGCGATTAATAAGGAAAAATACCTGCCTCGTTTATAAGTTGGCAGGTACATTCCTTTTGTAAATAAAAATTAAATTTTCGGTAAATTTGCAGTTTGGCACAAGGGTGACTTTTAGAAAAAAAATCAGAAACATGCTTAGAACCCTTTCTGGGTGCACATACAAGAAAAATTTCTGGCAAAGATCCCCCAAGAAAGTTACGGGACCAGGGGTTAATAGTTGTGTTGGGCGGGGAAGAAGATAAAAAGGAAATATGAGCGGAAAGTGCGAAAAAGCCAGCTTAGTTGGACCTCTATAAGCTGCCTTTATCCCATTTTGCAGCTATACTTCCTTAATATCCTGTTTACTCTGCGCAGAACCCCTATTCACCCCAGATCCCGCAACTTTCTTGGGTGTTGGTCTCAAGAATTGTTTCTTATTTACATTGTTCTTTTGAGGGTAGTTGTAGGCATGCAAAAAGTGGAGGAGAACCCCCTCGATGAAGCATGGACCAATATTTTCAAATTATGTTTAAATTGTTACCTCATTTCATTTGTTTAAAATATTTTTCCAAAAATGAATTTTAGGTTGCCTTGTTTGTCATTCTCGCATAGTTACAATATTTTATCATAAAAAAAGCATGGTACAGCAACAGTAAATAAGTGCTGAAAAGTGTCTGGTTGCAGCAAATGCGTTATTTGGTAGAGAATTTTCGTAAGAATATTTCAAATTTGATAACTCAATTTCCCATTAAGCTAGAATCTTCAATCTCGAGCCATAGTAAAATGCAGCGTGGGTACTAAATGAAAGAAAAATAACATAATGAACTTCGCGAATAACTAATAATTTGTTTTGAAAAAACCTTTTTGTTGCAAAAACTAGTTTGGTTGGGTTGACTAAAACAAGAAATTAATAAGGAAAAATACCTGCTATATTTATAATTTGGCAGGTACATTCCCCTTGTAAATAATATAAAAAAAATCTGGAAAACTTTGGTAACTTTAATGAAATTTGTAACACTATTTGTGAGTTTTTTTTCGATGTTTAGTACAGGGATCTCGTAAACTACTGCAGTTAGAGAGACGTTAAATTTGCAATGTAGTTAAAATTTGCATATTTTTGTTTTACTTAGAACATATTTATCTACAACTTCTTCCTTTACACCTTTTCAGTAAACCCAATACTAACGCAGCTAAATGCATTTAAAGAAATCGGTAAATGTAAGTTTTTTCTAAATATCTAGTAATCCGTGACATTTTTTATGGAAACAAAAATAGTTCTGAATTACACTCATAAAACTGCACTACTCATTTAACCGTCTCCTTAACTGTAGTAATTTACAAGATCGCTGTACTAAACATTAAAAAAAACTCACACTGTATGTACCAAATTTTAATTTTCTATCTCCATAGAAAATATAAATTTCCCCAAGTACTTGCTTACTGGGACCTCTAAAACCGATCTCCAAGGTTCATTTAAATTTAAAGAATTATTTTTAATAATATACGTTACTAACAGTGTACAATTCTTTTGAAAATTCACTACTATAATGCACTTGCTGCGTCCCGAAGCTTTTTATGAGATAAATTACTCTATTTTCCTATTTTATATTATATAAAAAATCCTTATGTGGTAAATATAGTTGAAATGAGGAGAACAGCAAGGTTAATATAGAATTACCTTAATATAGAATATAGTTACGCGTGCAACATCATTTACCTTTTCTTTTTCGCCATTTATAACACCAGTGACAATTATTTAACTGTATAACGGATGCCAAAAGACTTTAAAAAACTGACGAAGGTTTAATTAAATTATTATGGTCAACTCTGACACTTGGCAGTTATTGTTTACATATTCACTTTATAATGTAGCGTACTTACAAAATTTAAAATGTATTTTTTTTTACCGTTGAGTATTATTAGAACTAGGTAGGTCCTATATGTATACAAATGAAATAAAATACAACAAAAATATATTTTAACATGAAATTTTGAATAATCCAAACAAAACAAAACATCCTAATAGTACTGGAAAATAATATTATCTTCCTACATCGATCCTGAATATGCACCCGTGGATTAAGACAGGTTTCATTAATTGACATTGTTGACACATAAACGTATATAATACTGCAGTAAGTAAATTTCTTGTGGTACGTGTAAAATGGTTCATATTTTGGTCAAGCTAACACTACTACCTAATTTAAAATACACAAATTCAATCGACCACATAAATAACGTCAGGGAATTTCTTTCCCGCGGGTTTATACTTTAAATTTATTACTATTGCTGTTATATGGAAGGTTAAGTTTCAGCGCGTGTAGAGTTTTAATTAAGGAATGTTTATACTTGAAACGACCCATACTGAGAACGTTGATGTTTTAACTATCAATTTTCCAATTGTAGAATTTAAAATAACGCATTTTATTAGAAAATATCGATAATTGAAATTATTAATGCACGATAATGATTACTGGTTGACATTCCAACATCATGAATGTCGTCATTTACCTGCAAAAATGGCATGGCTTTGCGTTCGTGGATCATCAACACTTGCTTATTGTTTAATTTATATTAATAGTTTCTGTGTTTTCTTTTTGCTGGATAAAACTTGATGAAAGGAAACCAGAAGATAGCTTCCAGAATAATATCGTTTTCATCTATTAATTATTTTTATCACGATGATATGAAATGTATCAAGCTTGGTTGATAAACATACCTTGAAGTCTGGACATTTTATATCACAAAGAATTGACCATTGATCAAACATATCAGCTAACAAATATATAAAAATCCACCATCTACAAAATTGTCTTAATGAAGGGCAATAAAAAACTGCAGTAAAGGTGTTTAAAGATTTCAAATAGCCCTCCCTAAAGGTGCCTTCACGTCATGTTGCCGTATTTATTGCTGCATCTTAACTAACCTTTGAAAATAATTATTTCTCTTTTTGTTATCACTTCTTCAGTAAGTCCACATTGCCGGAGTGATTTATCGTGAAAAACTAGAGTTATTAATCAAAAAGTATCATTTCAGTAAATTTTCTTAAAAAAAATTCACTAATGAGGAGATCCCGACTTGTGAATTTTGAACAAATTTCTTCAAATGAGCGCTAATTAGGCCCCCTAGAACACATATCCGGGATCAGTTTCCATTTGTATATGTTATATATATATATATATATATATATATATATATATATATATATATATATATATATATATATATATATATATATATATATATATATATATATATATATATATATATATATATGTATGTATGTATGTATCACACCGATAACTCAAAAAATTATGGGCCGATTTTGATTAAATTTGGTGAATACCTTCCTTTTGCAAGTGGCTTGGATAAGTTCGTTATCCAAGAAAATCGGCCCAGGTTTTCCCGGAAAATTTTGTGTTTTCTTTGGAAAAAAATGTATATATTCGGAAATAACAAAGTAAGGGCAACCAAATTCGGTAAGCGGGTTTATAAAATTATAGGTACATTACCTACCAAAATTTAGCTTTTAACGTCAAAATACAAAAAAAAGTTATAGGCATTTAAAGAAAAATAAATTGGGGTTTTCCTCAAAACGTCAAAGACGCGATTTAAAACGTCAAAATTGGCAACATTTAGGCAAAGAACTTGAATCTAATACGGGCTATGGAAAGAAAATGTCTCAAGAAGAATGTTTTGCAAACCCTGAAGTCTTAGTTTCAACCGTCATTGTCCTTTATTTTACTAAAATATTTCCAGAAATTTCATTTCAAATAGACCCTTTCTCTGATGCTTGGCAGTAGCCTTAGTTATAGAGTTTATCGTTTAATGGTATATAATTTTTGTCGAATGGTAGCGAATTTTGATGAAATGCTTCATATTTGAATAGCTTAATTTGCTATTAACCTATAAGGTTGACCAAGAAACGAGTTTTTCAGGAACACTAAGTTTACTTTCGGAAATTTTTGTACATTTTCAAACAATAAAGTTATTTTGATGAAACATTGCACACTGTTTTTACTATATAGATTATACTGGTAACCAAATTTGATGCCTGATTCCTTAAAAAACACACATATTTGCTATTAAAAACATTTTAATGAAAATTCACTACCATAACGCACTTGCTGCGTCCAGACTTTTATATTTTCTTGAAGTCATTTATTGACATTTGGCAATGCCACCGATCTTACGGCTTTACAAACAACAACCTTTTAACACCTTGCATGTCACATTGACAGTGGAAGCGCAAAGCTCGTACCTTTAAGCGGTGTGTGTGTGTGTGTGTGTGTGTGTGTGTGTGTGTAGCAGTTCTTGGCTTTAGACTCAATGCCTATTTGCCACAAAATATAGATAATCTAAGTGCTTACTAGGTTTCAATATTCTCCACAATTTTGTTAGTGACACCTGGTAGTGTTCGTTAATTTAGACAAGGAGATAATGGCTATAAACACTTATATTTATATACTTACACATACATATACCCTCACATATTCATAAATCCACAAATATATACACATACCCATAATGTATTATAAATGTTATTTTAGAAATTAAGAATGTTATACTTATTGTTTTAATTTTTTATTAATTTATTATTGGGTATTATTATTTTCATTTTTTATTATTATTAATAGATAAGTTTACTACTAATGGGAAGACAGGGACACAAATCTTCATACCAAGGGGCCCTTCATGGCAACTTTTCTATTAAAAAAACTGACTGGACCTCGGAAAAGCGGGATTGACATATGGACATACAAATAGGACATAAGTTCAACTTAACTAAGACGTGCCTAATAACAAAATTACGTTCTAACATTTATGTTATATTTCGATATAGAAATATAAAAATAAACTTCTAAAATATCTAGAGCTACTAGTTAATCGAAATCTTATCTAATATGAGCACTCATGTTTATGGGTTATATTTGAATATGCGATTCCATAAAAAATGTATAAAAAGGTTTAAAGATACGCAGGCTATTGGTTTTTAGTAGACAACATACATTTGTGTGCTGGGAAATATTTAAATCTCTTATTACTATATCTAATTTTTTCCTAGGTTCTTTAGTGAGGCTGCATAAAAAAAATTAAATGATTTAGATCCTGTGATGTGGTATTATCATATGAGCAAGAAGGTTCCTGTACTATACCTATTTTATAAAGTTGAGCTTTAAACTTTCCATGATTAAGTTTCATACGTGTAATAATTGTTGAAAAGAGCTTGGGTACACTATTTGCTATATACGGAACTTCTCCTGGTAAATTATGGTGAATTAGAGAGTACGGGGTTTTCGAATTGCGTGCAAAGTATCGCCACTCTTGTTCCCATCGGTTTTTCATATTATCTTTTAGAATATTATACACGTCTAAAATGTTCATAGAATCTATATAGGGTGAATCCGCATTTGTAGTTTTCGCAAGACGATCTGCCATCTCGTTGTCTATGATTCCAGAATGTCCCTTACTCCAAATAAACATAACTTCCCATTGTCGACTTTTAAAACTTTCAATACCCATGATAATATCACAAACTGGCTTAATATTGTAGTACTTAATCGAAAATGTCTTTATTAATCCAGGAACTGACTGGGAATCTGTCAAAACAATTATATTGCTTATATTGTTACTAAAAGCCCATTCTATCCCTTTATTCATTGCTATGGCATCTGCTGTAAAAATACTGGAATTCTGGTCAAGTCTGTAGGATACGCCCACATTATACGCAGGCACATAGAAGGCACATCCTACTGCATCTTTTGTTTTCGATCCATCTGTGTATATGGTTGTATAATTTGGAAAATTTTGAATAATTTCATACAGAATTAATTTATTGAGTTCACTGGAGTGGTTATATTCAGGAAACAATACCCGTCTTTTTTGAGTTAGTAATTTGTACTGTAATTCATATATTGGATATTTTGAACTATGCTGATGAAAGAGGCTTGTAAGTTTCTTAGTTGAACTATAAGCATCTGCTAGTGGAGGATTATTCTTCTTAGCCCAATATCGGTTATTTCTGCATTCTTCATTGAGTCTTTTAAATATTAATGGCGTTTCAGCTTGTGTCTCCAAAAGACGAAAATAAAACTTTTGTGATAAAATATTCGCCGAATATGTAGTGGTGGTTCCTGAGCTTCAGCTAATATTGCCCAGACTGGAGATAATGTCATAGCGCCTAGACAGATTATGATAGCTTTGTACTGAATCCTGTCAATCACTTTCAAGTTTGAATCAGACGCTGAGCCATAGCAAACCGAGCCATAATCTATGATAGAACGTATATAGGTTCGGTAAAAAATTAAAGCTATTGATGGGTCGGCTCCCCATGAAGTATGAGTCAATGATCTAAGCAAATTTATGCCTTTTTCACATCTAGCTTTTATTATATTTTGTCCAGGGTAATTTAGCGTCTAGCGTTGCACCTAAGTATTTGTATTCATCCACCGCTTTAATATAATAGTTTTCCACTTCTAACACAGTAGATTGTCTTTTGCGATGTCTTGTGTATATTACAATGGCCGTTTTATTCTGATTCATACCATATGCATTAATTTCGAACCACTCTATTACTTTTTAACAGTATACTTTAATCTTCGGATACATTTGTCATATATTGTCTGAATAGTGTCTACAACAAAGTCGTCAGCGTACTGAACACAATGGATATTTGTTGGTAGGATACTATGCAAATCTGCAGTGTTTGGATTGTATATAAATGGATTAAGAATATATCCTTGTGGAAGCCCTTGTCTTATAATTCTTGGTCCGTGTAAATTGTTAAAAGTGTCTCTAATGAATACATTTGTACTAGTATACAACTCTGTAGTACTGAACGCGACTCTTAGAGGTACACCTTTTTCCACCAGTTTGTTTGTAAGATTTTTTAGTATGACGCTATCATAGGCACCTGTAATATCGAAATATACACTTGCTAAGTATTTATTATCAGAGAACGTATTTTGTATATCTGTAACAATATCGCTTATAACGTGAATTGTACCTTTCCCTTTTCTAAACGCAAACTGATTATTTGGTAGTATATTTTTCTTCTCACAATGCCACTCTAAGCGAATTTTGATCACCCTCTCAAAGGTTTTAGTTAAGCAGGACATCAAGGACAATGGTCTGCAGGATGCAGGTATCTTAGCGTCTTGACCAGCTTTTAGGATTAGACAGATGACTACCACCTGGAACTCATCGACATAATTACAGGTGGCCCACCATTCATTAACGATATTAAGAAACAATTCTTTTGCTGGATATGGTAAATGACTGAGTATTTCGTAAGTGAGTCTGTCTACACCGGGCGACGTGTTTCTCGTATTTTTCAAGGCATTATTCAGCTTGCCCATTGTGAATTGCGTACTCAGCATATCTTCTGTGGTAATGAGTTTACCGCTATATTCTAAGAGTTCAGAAGAAGAAGGGGGTGCTAGATGTTGAAACACTTTTTCAATTAACTCTTCTGAAAGCTGATTATTTTTTTGCTAAAAATTCTTGTTGTTGATTTTTTTAACCTGTTCCCATATTTTCGTTAAAGGGTGTTTTTGTTGAGGTTTTGAACAAATTTTTCCCAAGATGACTTTCGCTTTTGATTAAAAAGTCTTACATTGAGCATCAATATTCTTATATGTTAAATAATTTTCAAAATTAGATACTCTATTATATTGGGTTAAGGCATGTTTACGCTTTTTAGTCATGGCAAAACAGTCAGGATCCCACCATATAGGATATGCGGCAGTTCGGCCACTTACAGGCTTTCTCTCCATTGATACATCAGCAGCTTCCGAAGTAGCTTTTGTTAATGTAATATATTTTTCATTTGTGATAGATGTTTCCGGTATAGATGTTAGTTTGTCCTGCAGACTTGCCCCAAATGCCTCCCAATCAGCACTGGATGATCTCCATTTAAGATAACTCTTTCTGATTGAACTTTGATATATTTTATTGCATATTATAGTAGTGGGATAATGGTCACATCCAAGGTTGTCCGGGATAACACTGTATTCCATTCTAGTCGACATAGATGGACATACAATAATTAAATCTATTACCGACGGGGATTCCCCCGGACGTCTCGCCCTAGTAGCATCGCCATTATTAGTCACAAATAAATTGGAAGTGTCTAGTGCCTCAGCTAATTTAGAGCCAGCAGAATTTGCCGAAAGAGGTCCCCAAAGGCTATGGTGAGCGTTGAAATCCCCACCGATAATAACCCTTCGATCACCAAACTGGTCAAAGAATCGAACCTAGGAATGGGTGGTCATATTTACGTCAGGTGGTTTATAAATAGATACAAAAATAATTCCTAACTCTATAATCTCAACTGCACAGCACTCTAAATTTAAGTTTACAACACTTCTTAACCTAATTATTTTGTAGGTGAATTTTTTGGTTACAAGAATAGCGGTGCCACCACCATTATCTCCCAATCTATCTTTTCGTATCATATCGTAATTGCTACTACTGCAGTTCTAATGTTTGTCAGGATTTAACCAGGTCTCACTAAGTAAAACTATGTCAGCATCAGTCTGCTTCAAATAGGCAATTAAATTGGATTTATTTTTAACCAGTCATCTGACATTCCAATGTAAAACGTTAAAATTATTATATTTGTGTCTGGTCATTAGTTAAAAAAGACGGTTCCTCCTCGCTATCACTATTAGCCAAATTTTTGGAAATCGCCTGTATACTATCTTTAATTTTATAGTTTTCAAGAATTTGAGAAATATTTGCTTGTGGAATAGTACAATTTATGACCGATGATATTAGTATAGAGATTTCGGTGATTATTTTTTCCCTGTATAACTTATATTCATCGCGTTAAGGGTTGGGAAGGACGGGTATAGCAGGTTTTTTTTTCATCAGAATTTTTTTTTGTATTACATCGAATGCCTGACAGAGTTGCTTTAGGTTTTTTTTATAGGATTGTAAGGTGGACGTGCTGAAGTTATGATTTGTTCAGTTCCTGTTTGCTTATTTTGTATATGATGTAGCAGAGGGTAGTTATCGAGATTATCTAATAAGGCAAAGCGATTGTGGGTAGCTACTTTAGCATATGATGGATTTTTCTTTATTATTTCAGCTTCTTTAAGGGATAAATTTTCAATAGCCATATTTTTTTAATATTTTGTTGATTTTTATCGCATGACCGCGACACTGTAGAATGTTCTTCTGACTTACAGTAAATACAGTAAATAGGATCTCTAGGACAATTTTTACTTTCATGTTCCTGAGAACAATAACCGCAATATGATTTATTGCGTTTACACACTTTGTATGACCGTATCTTAAGCAGTTAAAGCACTGAACAACCGGATAAATATAAGGCTCAACTGGAAAATTAACACCTTCTAACCTGATATACCATCTGACGATCTATAAACTTTGCATTTCCCTGTTCGTCAATTACTTTATGTTTCATTCTTTTCACTTCGACCGGTTTCTGATCACACTGTACATTACTGAGAATAAAATATTCACTAAAGTAAGTATTCATTATTTTGACTACTCCTTTCTTCTGTGTAAAATGTGTCGGAATAAATGCAATTAATTTATTTTCTTTAATAATTTTGTGTTCTACTAGCGCATTAACTGCAATTTGAGTTTTCAAGATTACGTTAACATGAATTCTTCCCAAACTAGTAATATCTATTATGTTGAATCTAAACAGTTCAATTTTATATAAATAATGGCCTATTCTCACTGCCAACATTTTTATCCTCATGTTCTACAAAAACAAAAAATGAACCTGGATCCAACTGCCTATATCTGTGATCTATTGAAATATTTCGTTCAATACCTTTATTTAAAACCTTATATTCATTGTTCATATTACTATTTACCACCATATACTCCATAGTTATTAGATTGGGCGACCCAGGGTCGCCCTTGTTATCACCCATTACGGGTGACGGCCTTACAGTTTTTACGTTCCCTGTAATAATTTAATAATATTAAAATAAAAATATTTTTAATAGCAAATATGTTTTTTTTAAGAAATCAGGCATCAAATTTGGTTACCAGTATAACCTATATAGTAAAAACAATGTGCCATGTTTCATCAAAATAACTTTATTGTTTAAAAATGTACAAAAATTTCCGAAAGTAAACTTAAAGTGTTCCCGAAAAAAACCGTTTCTTGATAAACCTTATAGGTTAATAGCAAATTGAGCTATTTAAATATGAAGCATTTGATCAAAATTCGCTACCATAACACACTTGCTGCGTCCAGAATTTCTTTTCTTACAAACATGCATTATATTTCGATGGAAAATGCAAAAATGCAATAACATAAGGCGTCTTTGATTAAAAAAAGAGAATTTGGGCCACCCTGTAATTGTAGAAATATTTTTTTAATATGTAGTTCAAGGCACCCTATAATTAATATATACAGTTTTTCTCATATCTTGTATAATAACGGATATATTGAGCTTTATTGTTTTTTTACGAAAATTCGACAAAAATTATATACCATTAAACGATAAACTCTATAGCTAAGGCTACTGCCAATCATCAAGGAAAGGGTCTATTTGAACTGAATTTTCTGGAAATATTTTAGTAAAATGAAGGACAATGGCGGTTGAAGCTAAGACTTCGGGCTTTGTGAAACATTCTTCTTGAGACATTTTCTTTCCAAAATTCGTATTAGTTCCAGGTTCTTTGCCTAAATGTTACCAATTTTGACATTTTAGATCGCGACTTTGACGTGTCGAGGAAAACCCCAATTTATTTTTATTTAAATGCCTATAACTTTTTGTCTTTTGACCTACAGAGCTATATTTTGGTAGGTAACTTACCTGTAGTGATATAAACCCTAGTACCAAATTTGGTTGCCCTTACTTTGTTGATTCGGGAGATATAAATTTTTTTTCTAAAAAAAACACAAAATTTTCTGGGAAAACCTGGGCCGATTTTCCTAGATAACGAACTTGTCCAAGCCATTTGCAAAAGGAAGGTATTCACCAAATTTAATAAAAATCGGTCCATTATTTTTTGAGTTATCGGTGTGATATATATATATATATATATATATATATATATATATATATATATATATATATATATATATATATATATATATATATATATATAAACTATAACAGGATTGATAACACGGCATTTCTGTAATATACAAGGAGAAAGGTTTAAGGGCAAAGCCGCAAGGAGACAACCGCAAACACGTGTTTCAGGCTTATTAGCCATCATCAGTACGGTATAGCCAGGTGAAGATGAGAACACTCTGGATGAAGATGCAAAGATACACGGAGTCACAACAGGCAACCAGTGCACATTTGCAGCAACATTTGTAAGACCCTCAATCCGAGGGAAACAACCAAAATAGCCACGGAGGCAAAGAAGTCACCTGCGTGAGCATCCGGAGCCCAGGAAGTTATATTAACTATAAGAGGATTTATAACACGGAATTTCTGTACTATACAAGGAGAAAAGTTAAGGGCAAAGCCGCAAGGAAACAACCGCATACACGTGTTTCAAGCTTATTAGCCATCATCAGTACGGTATAGCCAGGTGAAGATGGGAACACTCTGGATGAAGATGCAAAGATACAAGGAGTCACATCAGGTAACCAGTGCACATTTACAGCAATATTTGATGGCTAATAAGCTTGAAACACGTGTATGCGGTTGTCTCTTTGCGGTTTTGCCCTTAACCTTTCTCCTTGTATAGTACAGAACTGCCGTGTTATAAATCCTCTTATAGTTAATATAACTTCCTGGGCTCCGGATGCTCACGCAGGTGATTTCTTTGCCTCCGTGGCTATTTTGGTTGTTTCCCTCGGATTGTCATTCATTTTACTAAAATATTCCCAGAAAATTCATTTCAAATAGACCCTTTCTCTGATGCTTGGCTGTAGCTTTGGCTATAGAGTTTATCGGTTAATGGTATATCATTTTTGTCGAATTTTCGTAAAAAATCTTTCAAGTTCAAAATATCCGTTATTATGCACGATACGAAAAAAAGTTATTATAGTATACATTATTTATAGGGTGGCTTGAGCTGCATCTTAAAAAAATTCCCTAATGGGGAGATTCGTGTTATATACATATATATATATATATATATATATATATATATATATATATATATATAGATATATATATAGATATATATATATATATATATATATATATATATATATATATATATATATATATATATATATATATATATATATATAGATATATATATATATATATATATATATATATATATATATATATATATATATATATATATATATAACACGAATCTCCCCATTAGGGAATTTCTTTAAGAAACTAAGACTTTAGGCTTTGTAAAACATTCTTCTTGAGACATTTTCCTTCCATAGCTCATATTAGTTTCAGGTTCATTGCCTAAATATTACCAATTTTGACGTTTAAAATCGCGACTTTGACGTTTTGTGGAAAACCCAAATATATTTTTTAAATGCCTGTAACTTTTTTGTCCTTTAACCTACAGAGCTAGATTTTGGTAGGTAACTTACCTATGATTATATAAACCCGCGTATGAAATTTGGTTGCCCCTATTTTGTTAATTTTGGAGATATAATTTTTTTTCGATTTTTTTCGAAAGAAAACACAAAATTTCTAGGGAAAACCTCGGCGGATTTTCCTGGCTAACGAACTTATCCAAGACACTTGCGAAAGGAAGGTACTCACCAAGTTTTATCAAAATCGATTTATTATTTTTTAAGTTATAGGTGTGACACACAGATATATATATATATATATATATATATATATATATATATATATATATATATATATATATATATATATATATATATATATATATATATACCGACCTCGGATTTGGGTTCCAGGGGTCCTAAATAGCGCTCATTTGAAGAAATTTTTTCAAAATTCAAAAGTCGGGATCTCTTCATTAGTGTTTTTTTTTTTTTAAGAAAATTCACTAAAAAAACAGAAATCTCATAAATTGCATACAATTAAGGTTAACTATGTATACTAACTAAATAGACTTTATATACCTATGGTTGGCAGAAAAAATATTAATGCTGTCTTAAATCCTTATATAGCAAGCAATTACATGATATAGCGGCAAACAAAGAGCAGGTGCAATGCCATGGTAAGTAAAAAACTTGATGGCTTTGTAAACTCTGCAGACGAACTTTAATATTAACAGTCAACCAATAAAGGACAGTATGCGCAATAAGCCAAAGGCTGCAGTGCTATCGGGGCGGCAAAGACGCGGACGAGCCCTGAGGTGAAAAAATTAAGGACAGTCTGTGACTCCATTTACTAGCTTAAATTAAAGTATTTTTAGGTATTTGAATGTGAGCAGTGCGAGTTTGTGAAAAAGGCTGGTAATTTGGTGGATTTCTTAAAAAAAACATGGTATTTCAGTTTATCCAAATTTTGTACTTTGTCTTTCGCAATCCACTTTAGTTTTTATTAATTTTTTTTAATCTTCAGGACCTATATAAGGGCAGTCTCTCATGCCATTTTATAATTCCAAACGATATGGAATAATGTATGCCATATTCTTGTTACAGGTGGTACGTAATGTTATCAGTGTCTTTGGTAATTTTTCCTACAGAGTTTACCGTAAAAAAGCATATTTAAAAAGTTATTTTAAGCAAAATTCATCTGCGGTTTTTCTATCCCGTCTGAGATACCTGTGTCTATGAGACTTTTTAAATTTAACGAGGGCAAGACAAATTAGGCTAGTGTGGGGAGAGTCATGTTGTTGATATCTTAGGTGATGAGAGATTCTCCTAGGATTCTTCCTGATTTCGAGATTATGCAATTATTTGTGAAGTTTTTAATTCTCAATATCTTGAGAATAATTGCCGGGATCTAATTCATCAGATACATAATCTGTGGCTTCTTCATCGGCAAATTCTAAATTACACACTTCCATGAGTGTAGGTTAAGTAAATGATAAATTTTGGCTTGATGAGGGCCTTGAAAAGGTATTTTTTGTTCTGTTAGACGTCGAAGAATTTCTTGGCCTATAGGGTGTGTTATTTTGCGGTGGCTGGCGACGGAAAACTCGACTATTTGTTGGAAAATATTAATTTTGTTGTAAGGCTTTAAATTTGATATGGGTTTACTAGGAAGATTCAGTCTTTGTTGTAAAAGGGATGGTGTTTGAAATCTGTTTGCAGATACAGGGTTACTGTATTGTCGTGGAAATGTCCTTTGTGCTAAAGTAATTTTATTTTAAAATGCCAACAATTGTTTTTGCGTATGTGGGTTAGATTTAGTTATAAAATTAGCTTGTGTTATTTCGTTATCTATGTGCTTACATTCTAGCAAAGCTGCCTCCAGGTTGGCTACTGCTAGTCTTCAATGACTAAAGTAAGGTTCTAAGATGCCCATTTCAAATGATGTTACGACCATTTTAGTAATATAATTTTTTTATCATTGTTAATTAAAACTACTAAGTTTTGTAATTCAGTATTTTCGTTAAGTGCTTTTAATTTTTCTTTAATCTGACTATGACATTCTTACAGCGTTTGATTTTTGTTATACAGCTAGTGGTTAGGTCTGTTAATAAAATATTTTCAGAGCGTAGGTTTGAATATTGTGCCATAAAGTCATATTTGTATTTTCCCACGAATTACTTTTGATAGTAGATAAAACCTCTCGAGCGTCTTGTGTAATTTTTCATTTGATAAATTCTAGTATCATTCTATTATAATGCACGATGCTTTTTTTGTAGTTTACAATAAACAATTCATATTAAATAATATAACAACTGCGACCTCCCTAATATTCGGTTTTTCATTTGATAAATTCTAGTATCATTCTATTATAATGCACGATGCTTTTTTTGTAGTTTACAATAAACAATTCATATTAAATAATATAACAACTGCGACCTCCCTAATATTCGGGGATCATCTTGGATGCTTGAGATAATAAAGTAATATCGGTCCTATTTTGTGACATGATGACTTGATTAGTTTTTATGTGTATTTTTCAAATACTTCCGATAATCAGTTATTGAATAGCTATGCTTAAATTTTCAAATAACCAATAATAATAATAATTTACTTTTCTATTTATTCAAATCTATAACATGAAATACAGTATAGAATGCAATATTATTAAATAAAGTTTGACTAACTGTTTATTGATTAATAATAAATATTTATGAAATATTTTGTAAAATGAAGCAAGTAATGTCGCAATTGGGTATTTTAAAAGTATTTCGAAACAAAATTGTTTAAATATACAAAAGGTGCAACTATAAATTCATAATAAAAGGTAAAGGGAAGCTACAGGAAGTTCATGTTTTCTTAAACTAGCCTTCTGTTGAACACTTTTCTGAAAGCTGGGTTGCAGGGATGTCCTTTGGTTACTGGTTGTTGACACAATGTTTTAAACTTGAGCGTTTGAAAATACTGTCCGACTTTAGGTTCGTTAAATGCCAAATAAATTGTCGAAATAACCCCGCGATTTTTGTGTTTCATGCTGTTTTGGCATCCTGTTGGGAGCGCCAAATATGTAACACGGTATCTAATTTTCCAAAAAGTAATAACTTCATTTTGGGGAAAAATGTCACATATATTAATATTTAAATTATAAAAAGTAATTAATTTAAACAGCAAGATACGTTGTGAACTTAAAGCGTTACAAATACCGACTGTTAGCTAGCTTTTTGTTCATATTTAATTATCTTAATTATACACTGTGTCGTGCAAAAAAGCGTTGCTTGTGATTGTATTAGGCACAAATTTAGTAAATGATTTATTCTGAATGTAACTGTCGAAAATATCTGCCTGCTTTTAATGTCACTCGCTTTATACATTTCATCCAAAACCTGTAGTTACAATATTGTTGCAACCAGCCTTCATTATAACCTTAGATTTAAATTACAACTTATCCAAATTTACTGCCACATACCGCTACTAAATGCGGAATATTTGGAAGGGACTAGGGAGGACTCTGATTTAATCAGCAGTTCTAATAAACGGAAAGCCTTATACATAGCACCTATTCCTGTCACATTATTTTCTAGGTGGTCTAAAATGTATCCCAAAATTGCATAGTTTTGTTCACATTTAACCTAATTTGTCTCCACAGTGGTTAAGATCCCAGTGATACATATTTATTTATTTATTGTCCTTTGGGAAACGTTTATGATGTTCTTGTATGTAAGAATTTCCAACTTAACAGAATGCATGAAAGAATTTTTTAGCTACCAGAAACCTGCTATTATTTCAATACTTTAAAAATTGAAGAAGGGAGAGAGAAATGTTGGTAATGCAGTAATAATGTAAAGCTTAATAAGATTTGTCGGAGTGAAACCTTACCCTCTCCGAAAATAAAATAATCTACTTTGCATCCAGTTACTTTTTAAAAGATATATATTTAGCTGTGTATTGATAAATGCCGTGTAGAAAAAATAGGGATGTGTATGTAGCTATTTGTCAATAGGTATTAGCCTTCTTAAAAGTTTAAGTTTATATTTTTATGTGTAAAGTATACTTGGGATAGCTTGGGAAGATACATTTTCACATTTATCATAAATTTCTGATTGTTGATTATAAATTTTTTAAAGTTTAGAGTACATCATGGCTGTTGTACTTAAAAAAAATATTTTAGTTTAAATTTAAAATAGAAATAATTATGAAATTGTAAGCGGACAGAACGATCAATAAAAGTAATTTTAGAAATGATTCTTGTAAAAGCTTTGTAATGTATTTAGACGGTTAGATATTGCTTCGAAAGAGATTACTATAGTATTATTTATTATCTAGTGGAGGCTAACAGCAAACCAAATAGTAGTTTCCACTTTATATAATTACTCCAGCTTATATCAGTTATTCAAAAAAATTAAATCGTTTAATCATTAGGTATGCGATTTCAACTAGAAAATTTAATAAAAGACATGGCAAAGCAAGTCGGTTGTGGTAAGTAACGAATTTGAACAGAAAACGACTATTTAAAAAATAAGCATTCAGTATATAATAGTAAAGACAAACATAATATATGATTAAATTTGCCATTAAAAAAAAAAAATTAACATACTCTTAACTATATCAGATTTAATATCGTGACCTCCAGTGGCACCAAATATGAATTTAAATGGTTACTTCACAAACCAAAGAATTTTACTTTTAACAAAAAAAAACATCATATTTAATAAAGTAGTGTTGGACAGTTAAGTTTGACAGATTAATATTGTTATGAATACAATTTTGTTTTTCCATGTCAGTGTTTGTTACAAATAACACACGCAGTTCCATCAATTACTAAAGAACACGTACATGCAGCTTTTGGAGAATCCCGAAACAGTATTGAAAAATGCGCAAATTTAGGAGAGGGACTAGTAGAGCCTGACATTTAATCTGAGGCATACTTGATTTTTTAGAACCCAAATTATGTTAGAAAGTAGTCTTTAATAAAGCAGGGCTGAACCCTAAAAAAGGAAAATTTTAATCGAGAATCTTTTATATTTTACAAAAGTCGTTTCACCTATCTATTTATCTATATATATATATATATATATATATATATATATATATATATATATATATATATATATATATATATATATATATATATATATATATATATATATATATATATATATATATATATAGGTGAAATGACCCCAGAAACAATTTTTCATGAACCGAATTTGGGGTCAATGACATGATTACAGAAATAAATTGCTCTTAATAATCTAATATTATATACTTCAAAAACTAAATTTATATTCTACCCCCTTACATTTAACCCCTACTTCGGTTTCATCACAAAATAGCAGATGAGTGACTAAATTGAAAGCTTTTTAATAAACAAACCCTGAAACGTGGGACTACTCGCGCTTCAACGAAAAAATGTCAGTTTTCACCAAATCACCCCTCATTTGAAGACGATGCCTCAATTCGTTCGAAAGTTATCGTGCCTACTAACAGAGAGGCGTACAGACCGAAAAAAAGCTTTCTTTTCGAATCATGTTTTCTATGTTTCGAGACTTTTTACACCGTTTGGACAAAACAAAAATTTTGAAATTCTGTCACGAATACCATACTTCTACGCGTTGTGACAATGTTGAAGTAAACTAATGAACCGATTTTAAATAAACTTGGCACGCGTGTTCCTTTGGTAAATGGCTTGGATAGGTTCGTTAGTTAGGAAAATCTGACTAGTTTTTTTCGGGAAAATTTTGGGTTATCTTTCGGAAAATTTTTGTATCTTCGAAAATAGCAAATGTACTTTAAACAAATTTGGTAAGCAAGTTGCTCATGTATAGCGTATACTATGTACCTAAATTTACCTCTCTAGCTTTACAGAAATTAGTTATAAGAATAATAAGAAAAAAATCGGTCGCACTGGAGGTCAAACGAGGCAAAATGCCAAAATAATATATGTAATTAACAAAATGTATTGCATACTGCAGACAAAGACTAAGTTCTTTTTGCTCAGAAAGGTCAAAAAGTACTACAAAAATAAGGTTTCAAAAATTTTATGACTTCTAGGAACGTCAAACAAAATTTTATGATTTTTAAATAAACATCCTTATACGAAAGCAAGTTTTAGACAATAAACATTGCAAGAAGTGTGCTTAACAGGGTCTTACATTTCTGTTTCAATAGCTGGTGTTCTTTATTGGACTAAAATATTTACAGAAAATTTATTGGAACTAGACCCTTTCTGCGATTTTACAGCAGCAGTTTAAATTATATTATTTAAATGCGTTAAAATGTTTTATTGAACATAATACATTTGAAACATATCCTCTCTTTAGACAATAGATCGAGAAACAAACAAACTATATACAGCTGGTAGTAATAGTCCGGATACAGCAAGTACATTATACTAGCGCATTTGTATCAACTTTTTTAAATTCTAATAACTAGTTTTCTCTTAATCAATATAATGCAACTTTTCATTGTAACAAAACTTTATAAAGAGAGCATATTGTTTTTAGAGATACATTTTTTTACTTTTCCTGGATTTTTTTATTTGAAAGATTTTTATGAAAATTCGCTACTATTACGCACTTGCTGCGTCCAGACTTTTTTAATGATTAGGAATAATTGCTATAACAAGCTTAGCTTAAAAGCGTCTGACAGTAACATATTAGTAACACGACTAGTATTATGATGTAATAGGTCTATAAAAATGATTGTGCTGTTCTAATTATAACGAGTATGTAATACGAATTAATATTACTGTACATTCACATTTTGATGAGTTGAAAATTCAATTGGTGGTCCAGATATAGCTTGTCACATAGTTTTTACTAATGTCATGGCTACCTGCTAATTAAAGTGAATTGAAAAAAATACTCTGATGATTTCAAGTTACAAATGTTTACTTTCTGTGGATATAGGTTTTTAACAGCAGATCTCGTACCTTTCTGTACACATTTACTTAATTTTGTTGCCTAGGTTTTGACAAAATATTTTAAATCAGCCTCTATTAAAATTTTTACATTATGCTAATATCTCAAAAAATAAATAGGTCAAACGTGGTCACGGATATTAAAATAATTGTCTGAGATAGTATCGTCAATCACGTTTTGATTGTCACAGTTTGGCAAGCAGTTCTGGTAAAACTTTTTTGCTATTGTAATATTAAGCAGTCTACGTTTTATGGTTTTTATATGACTAAAGCACAGCATAGGTCTTATTATGCTGTGACTAAAGCCTGTTATGGAACGTGTAAAATAGTTAATAAAGTTGGGGAATACAGTCAGGTTATATGTGTGATTAATTTCCCAGGACAATTTTCAGATAAATTATGACAAAATGAAAGACAAGCGTTTTCTTTCGCTTCACAAATGGTTGCTTTCTTCTCTGCAAGGTTCCGCTTTCGAAGGCATCATCAAAAAGTAAGTATTTATACGTACCTATGACAACTACAAGGATAAATAAATAATACCTTACTACATTAGGGTATTTTGATCCGAAGATTCTTTTAAATGAAATGAAAATAGCGGATATGCCCCTAAAATGTTTATGTGGCCTATGTTAATATTTGACACAAAAATAAAATCTAGTAACCAACAATAACAATCATAATAATAAAATGACTAAATACTAATATCCTCAATTTCCGAGGACAATTTTCAGATAAATTGTGACAAAATGAATGACAAGCGTTTTCTTTCGCTTCGCAAATGCTTGCTTCCTTCTCTTCAATTGGTTCCGCTTTCGAAGGCACCAACAAAAAGTAAGTATTTATACGCACCTGTGACAACTACAAGTATAAATTAATAATACGCTACTACATTATTGATCGGAAGATTCTTTTAAATGAAATGAAAATAGCGGACACGCCCCTAAAATGTTTATGTGGCGTATGTTAATATTTGACACAAAAATAAAATCAAGTAACCAACAATGATAACCATAATAACAATCATAATAATAAACTGACTAAATACTAATATCAGCAATAGTAACAGGTTCTACATAAGAAAACTATCGACATATCTCAACTTATTTCAATTTTTTTAAATACGGTTAGACGTACACTGTTAAATATATGATAAATTGAAGTAAAATGAAGAGCGTGTTAGAAAGGTTAATACATTAAATAAGCGCATTTAAAATAATTTTTGCATCAATCTCTATTTATAGTTGTCATGGGTGCATATCAATACTTTGGATTTTCTCCTGCCTGACGATGCCGTAAAAGGCGAAACCAGGTGCAGAGAGTAGGTATTTGTGGAGATGGAGAAAAACTATCTAAGTCTGTATTTAGGTAGAACGGTTTCATCCAGTTAGGATGATCAATGATTTGACAAAATTATTTCAAAAGATTATACCTAGAAGTTAATACAAACGATTTTTCTAATAGCCCCATTTGTCAAAGATACATTGTGAAACCTTTTACATAAAATTAGTTCCTATCAATAAATATTACTTACACTAACGTTTGAAATTACTGAATTTCTTCAAAAAGTTAGTTATTTCAATTTCAATCTGGTATGTGCTATTTAGGGTTTGCTAAAGATACATGGATTTAAATAAGAAGTATTGCTATTTGTTTACTTATTTGCTTACTTATTTGTTGACCGTTTACTTCCACGTTATTTGGTTAAAATAAAAGTAAACTTGGAATAAACACTGTTTGCGGGTAAAGGTATAAATAAACTTACATAAGGTATTCTAACGACTCTAAATTATTATTAAACTATGGTCAAAATGTGTTTAAAATATCATATCCTCAAATTTAATCTCCCTCATCTTAAGCTGTCATATTCTAAAAGCTGTTGCTGTATTTATTTATTTTTTCGACAATTCCGATATCTTCTACTCAGGGAAAACGTAAGCATTCGTGGTTTAGACCGATCGTCATACTAATGACTAAATACTAATAGCAGCAATAGAAACAGGTTTTATATAAAAAAAATATCGACATATGTCAACTTATTACAACATTATTACAGCTTCGGTTTTTGTGCCAAAGAAAATGTAATCACCTAGTTTAATATCAGTCAGGCCAATGGCATTTTGGATTAGAGGCCGCTCATTAGTAATTTTATCGGTGACGCATTAGCCCTTCAAATCAGAAAACGTTTCTTGGTGTGAATCCATGTCGCTGTAGACTGTTAAACCTCCTTCACTCACATTACTTTTGATAGGTGACGATGACGCAGGAGGCGTTTTTTTCCTTGGTTTTTTATTATTAGATGGTGGTATTGACACTGACATTGATGGCATCTATAGATCTTCCTGTGATATATTTTTACTTCTTTTAGTGATTCGACAATTTCCGCTTCTTGTAATTTTTGTGTGTCTATCTTTGGAAACTTGCCTATTTAATGATAATAGAAATCTAGATTAGATGTTTTTTCACTTTTTTCTGTAACTCTGTTTATAGTCTGATTAAAGACGCGTGAAAAAACTATTTTTGCACGGTTCCTTTATTATGCCTTTTCCATTCTTGAACTATTTTCCTTCAAGGAGTCTAATGAATACTGTTAGGTGTCAAAAGGATGAAGCGAATGTTATTATCCTTACATTTTGTAGTGACGTTTGAAGAAATATTGGGCCCGATGTCAACGAATGAAAATATGGTAATTGGAAAACCAGTCTTTAAAAATATTAGTAGCAAACCAGCCAAATAAGGTTCGACTGTATCTTGCGTCAGCTGGTCTTGTTCCCGTCCAGCGGTATCCATAGGTGGGTCGTGTTATACACTATGTAGACCGAAAGCAAAACTTCTGAATCTGAGCGAGACAATATGGCTGAAGTTGCTGTCTTAGATGTGGCCATCACTTTGTCATTTTCGAAGTCCTAGAAACAATTATTTTTACACGGCGGGGATCGTCTGCAAAGTTGCTTTCGTCATAATCAACTCTCGCCTAGGTTGGAACCCCCTCTAGACTATCTGACTAATGATTTAAATATTTCTTAATCGTTTTCAGGGTAGAGTTTGGCTCTACTTTCATTTATCGATTGGGGCAGCCTTTTGGACGGGTGATCTTTATGCCGTACTGTTTATTTTATGTTGCTTGAATCGCATAGATAGCTGTCTGCTACCATAGGCACAGCCCTAAGTAGGCACTTTTTCTCTTAGATAGATATTCTGGTTTGACCCTTACCCCCCCCTTCTCCCCCCACTTCTTTTCTGTGTTTTCCTTTACTTTTTCTTATATAAAGTTGTAAACAGAATTTTATATCCTTCACCCAAATCCCTGAGGTCTCGACGCTGTTGTAGAGCTGCAATTCAAGGTGATGAAGGGTTTATTCACTATAATCGTAATATTTTCAACTTCTCGAATTTCTTTTGTATGTGAGAAATATTTTCAGGTCGCCTCTGAAATGGCATGCAAAAATAAAATGTTACACGCATGACACGTGTAATGCTAGAACTAAATTTTGAGGTTATGATATGAATTCCTAGTAACTTGTGTTTAGAAAAAAATACGATGATAATCTAGCCTTTTGAGATCTCCATATAATAGAAAGTTTGCGGGTAAAAAATTAAATCTCTTACTTTTTTAATGGAGGCACACAATACAATCAACAGGTGTAAAACTACAGCATAAATTCAACAAAGTAGCATGTGAGTTATCGATCAAGCTTTATTTCGAGATTAATCTAGCGACCCCTAGAGACAGCATGTGTTTTGGCTAGGCGCTTGAAACATTATCAAATCGCCCGTTTTACGGTACTTCAATGTTTCCTAAAATATTCCTGTGATCAGCCACTGTTTATATACGTATTTAATAAAATAGATAAATACAAAATTTAGAGTTTATTATTATTATTATTACACGACAACTGTTTCTATATATATATATATATATATATATATATATATATATATATATATATATATATATATATATATATATATATATATATATATATATTTACCGTGTCCAATATAAGGATAAGGATGCACTGCATGGCGATCTCGAAAACCTAGAATTACAGTTTTTCGTTGAAATGAAAATGTATGAATGCAAGCCTCAAGAGCTTGAAACAGTGCCGCAATTAGAAGGTAAGTATTTTCCGTGTCTTGATATCTCTTCAAATAACATCAGAAATAAATACAAAGCAAAAATCAAAAAAAGCACTTTGCGCAGCGCGCACGTTTTCCTTTATTTAACCATCATTCGATCTCACGGCTTTAGAGATCGCCATGTATTGCATCCATATATTGGACACGGTATATATATATATATATATATATATATATATATATATATATATATATATATATATATATATATATATATATATATATATATATATATATATATATATATATATATATATATATATATATATATATATATATATATATATATATATATATAATGTGAGTTTTACATTAATCTGTTTTATTTAAATATTTGAAAATGGATTTATATCAAGTATCGGCAACAACTAATTCACGTTTACACAAATATCTTTTTTGTTGTTGTAATATTCCATTCTTTATAACATAATTTCATTAAAATGCGGCTTTTGTTTATGTAGTTTGGTGTATTTTTTTCATTTGAATTTATGTAGGTATATCATTTCCTTAATGTCGGCCTACTTCCGTCGATCACCGACGCTAAGGAGAAAATTGACTCAACCTGAATATTATAAGCAGAGTAGGTACACAAGACCGTAGTCCCTCCAAATGTCAGAACGTGCAGTCATTCAGCTTACTCAGACCCAAAGCCACGGCCTTTGTAGTTGTTATCTTTCAGTGTGTACTTTCACGTTGGTGAGATGCCAACCTGGGGCCATCTGCACAGCAAACCGACGTTCTACCCACTGAGCTACAGAGACCGTTATTAGAATATAACAACCATGTGGGTATGCAAATATAAAAATGTAGACATTCTTATATAACAGAGAGCTGCACTATTTCTTAGACATATTTGAAATTGTCTTGTTCAATAATCAGAAATTTCAACTACTATATCAAATGTAATTAATGCCTACATTAGCATATTATGGTGTGTAGATCAAGTAGGTAAGGATAAGGTACCTATTAAAGTTCGAAAAAGCTAATTCTTACTCCATTGCTCATAAATGCTTAGGCATACAAGTAAGACCTATTTTTTAAAAAAATAATAAAAAACCGCTGACGCGAAATAATATTAACAATTAAAAATTAAAAGAACTTAAAATTTTCTAAAAGTTAAATAAAACACAACACATCACATCACTTGACGGTTAACTGAAGTAAAATAATCTGTTACTAAAATGTAATTTACAATTTAAATGCCGTAGAGAGTACGAAATATAAGTGATATTGACAATATAAACCCTTAGAGATGTAAGTGTTTTTTATCATTTTAAAACTTAATGCATTTGCAGTATTTTATACACGTTGACTTTATTGTCGACTGTACTCTGCAGACTACAGTACTGCGCTTGAACTTTGAACATGGGCATTCGTTGTGTGCTAAGCTGAAGCATCCCCACGTGCTAGATCATTTCATTTAGTCATCTAGATCGAGATTGTTGTGATACAAAAACTCTCTGTCAGTACGGAGCTACTTGTTTTGCTCTAGTTTAACCAAAATTATCTTAAAGTGTAGTGCAATCTTCTGAAAGTTCGTATACCTAGGTAGTTTCATTTTACTTCCCTTTAGTGATGCGTTAATTTTTAGGCACTTCTAAAGTTTATTTTATTAGTTAATTTTTCGCGTCTGCGGTTTTCCCTTATACCTACCTATTTTTAAAGTAGTGTGTCCTATTTTCTCTAATGTTTAATTATACTGTTGTAAGTAGGTATTCAGTATTTGTAACGTAAAGATTGAAATTAGACATACCTAAATCCGAAAAGTTAAAAAAGCATCATGCTTATTTAGTAAATTTAAAAAATCCCTGGGTTAAATATTACAGTGGCTCATTTTAGACACCAACGTTTTGTTATATTTAGATGTTATTGAAAGAATAATTCATATATACATTCAGACAAGTACCTAGTTAATATAATTATTAATAAAATTCCACTTTTATTGTGTAACGCTCAATCTCAACTTCGTACATAAGAAAATAATTTTGATCGAAGAAAACAAAAAAGTCTGTTAGGAGAATGTGTAGGTACTTATATTTAGACTTGATACATTTTTTTAAAACTAGGTAGATCAATTGCATACCTCTAGGCCTTTATATATTACAATTTATAAGTACATAATCATTTTAGACTTTTATTTGTGTTCTTTTTATTAGCGTTTGGAAATCAAGCTTTTTATAGGTAGGTATTTATTATTTATAACGTTTGACCAAAAAAAGCCAGATTAAATTAAAACCATTTACTCTTATGATGCCGGGTAGTTTACAGACGTCATAAATGTGAAAAAAAGTTCGGGACGCAGCAAGTGCGTTATGGTAGTGAATTTTCATTAAATGCTTCAAATTTGAATAACACAGTTTTCTATAAACTTCGAAAGTTGAATTTTAGTTTGTGGTAAGGTCTTTCCCAAGGCAACATATCCACCAAATTTCAGTAATTTCATTAAAATAATTTTCCCGGAAAACCTTGTCCGATTTTCCTGGCTAACGAACTGCTTCTAGCTATTAATAAAAGAAAGGTACTTACCCAGTTTTATCCAAATATGTTAAATACTTTTTGAGTTATCGGTTGGATACGTATATACATACATACATATATATATATATATATATATATATATATATATATATATATATATATATATATATATATATATATATATATATATATATATATATATATATATATATATATATATATATATATATATATATATATATATATATATATATATAAACATATAAAAATTGAAACTGGCCCCGGATATGGGTTTTAAGCGTCCTAGTTTGCGCTCATTTCGAAAATGTTTGCAAAGTCTCGCCATCGATACCTCTCTAATAGTACTTTTTTTAAATAGAAATTCACTAAAAGTCATGGATTAGCAAGTAGGTACATTATGCTGAACGAATTTTCTTGGAAATTAAGCTCTTCTAAAAAAATAGTTATTAAGTTAAGAGAACTTAAAAAAAGAAAAATAAAGTTGTGCTTGTTGCCAAACTGGTCTTATACAAAAAATCATTAATAAATAAACGAAAAATGTACAGTTGTGTTGTGTGAGTAATAATTACTCTAAATTATATTCACGGTTTTGGGTTTATGAATTTAATGGATTAAAAATAATAGTAATGTATATATGTGATTTTTATTAAATAAGATCTTATTAAAAACTTCAAATTTTATAGCAAGTAAATGTGATAAGATTTAACATTAAACATGTGATCTTGATGATCAATAAAAAATATATTTTTTGTAAAATATTTAACCAAGGTAAATGTGCGCATTTATTTATTATTTGTGTTTATTGGCAAAAATCATACAGTAAGTTTACGATTTGTGCTGTATTAGAACAATTTAAACATGTAGATAGGTACTATCGAAACAGCTTGACCTGTTTACACTACATTTTGTAACTCAAGTTTTGACATAAAATTTTTTTTATATATAAAATAACAAGTAAGAATTAACAAATAAGAATTATTTTTGCTTCTATATATGATTTCCTGTTCTAAATTGTCTTTAGCAACCATACATTTTTACTTTTGTATAATAACTTTCTTACTATATCTCTTTTCAAACAATCAATATTTTAGGCAACATTTTTATTTTATTTGAAGCCTAAAGTGACACTTTGATAGTAACATATAATTATCTACCTATTATAATTTCTAATAAATAGTTTAATAAATTTGTTTGACAACAACTATATATATATATATATATATATATATATATATATATATATATATATATATATATATATATATATATATATATATATATACATATATATATATATATATATATATATATATATATATATATATATATATATATATATATATATATATATATATATATATCTGGGATTTTCACGCAATTTCTTAAGAGAATAAACGTACATGTAATCATCATTAGTATGTTCAGTTTCTTTTTTTTTTTACTGAATACATACAGTTTACCTGGCAAAAACTGCAAAACAGTTTTCGTCTAAATTTTGATTTTTTATAATTCACATATTTACATTTCTCAACTTTTATTTAATCTGCTAGTTTGTCATTGATTTGAAAATATTTGTCAAAATGTATCGTAGATACAATTTTGCTTGGTAAAAATTTATTTTTATGGTTTAGTGTTTGAAATTTTGACAAATAGTAGGTATAGTCTCTATTAAGATAATGTGCCTACCAAATTAATGATAAATAATTGATGGATTTTGATAAAACTGGCACAACATATGTTCCTTTTGTAAATAACTTGGGTGAGTTTGTGAGCGATAATATATCGAAGCAACTTTGTTTGATCGCAATATAAGCACCCAAGAGCGTTATTTTGAGTAACAAAAAATATAGAGATCTACTGGCTTCAGTAGTGGTGTATTATCTGGAAGTAGCAAGCTGACAAATAGGAAAATATGGTATTTTTCAACAATTCGTTATTCCTAACTTGAAAAAGCCTGGCATCTTTTAAATTTGCAAATTATTAGGAATCGATGCATGAAAATGATGTTTCCTTTTGTAGGAGAATGGATAAAACTTTTTTTTTGTGGTGGATAGGGGCCCGTTGGCGGTATATTCTAAAATTTTTCGTGATGTAGATACACGTGTCCCAAAAACATAAAACGTAACAATTGAAAAGTTTAAATTCTCAACGTGTATTTCCTTTTTGTATGTGTTGGTAGAATCTTTTTTCAACTTTCTTCGGTTTAGTAACGAGTGTACGTTTCACAAATATTCTGGATTCAAGCCGCATAAATTTAGAGTAATTAATAATCAGCACAGGTGGTCAGTGAGTGTGTGGGGCGGAATAATGGGCCAATATTTAATTGTCCTTATTTTTTCAAGAACATTAAAACGGAATATTAGTTTTGTTTTTTCGAAGAAATAGTTTTCAATCTTATAACAAGACTTCTAAGGCCAATGATGTGACTTCAGATGGATGAAGCTCCCGCACATTTCAATCATGAGACCTGTGAATGCTTGAATATTACATACCAAAAAAGTAAAAGAAATGGATTTCAGAATTGGTTTCCACGGTCACCCGACTTGACTCCAGCGTATTTATTTCTATTAACATACGTAAAGAGAATTGTTTATATTACATCTCCAACAACATCAGTTAATACGAAGGAGGGCATCAGATAAGTTTTTCAAAGCATAACCCAAGAAATGTTGGCAAATGTTGCTAAGGCCTTCAAAAATGTTCGTGTTTAGAGTCAGACCACCATACTTTTAGTGAATTTTCTTTAAAAAAAAATTCACTAATGAGGAGATCCCGACTTTTGAATTTTTTAAAATTTCTTCACAAATGAGCGCAAAGTAGGCCTCCTAGAACCCATACCCAGGGTCAGTTTCACTTTATATATATATATATATATATATATATATATATATATATATATATATATATATATATATATTTGTGTGTGTGTGTGTGTGTGTATGTATGTATGTAAACTACGCATCAATTTTTGGAAGCTGTTTCATGGTTTGTATTTCAAAATAAAGAGCACCGAATCTGCTCTAATTTTCACAGGTTGACACATGTTTTTTGGGGCTTCTGATTGGTAGACAATAACAAAATTTTCAATTACGTGCTACAAGATACAGGGTGGAATATAGGTAGATGGTTTTCAACAACATTTCAAACGGTGGCCATTAGTCTACGAGGAGAGTTATATATATATATATATATATATATATATATATATATATATATATATATATATATATATATATATATATATATATACATATATATACATATATATATATATATATATATATATATATATATATATATATATATATATATATATATATATATATATATATATATATATATATATATATATATATATATATATGTGTGTGTGTGTGTGTGTGTGTGCGCGCGTGTGCGTGTGCAATTTAGAAATATACCTTGATACCCCGGGACCTTTTCGAGATTTTATTAACATCGCAGCCCACTACGTTTTTATAATCATATTTGTATTTTAGATCAAATCCATCTCAAGTAGAAATGCAAGCAGACCCCCATTGGTCGATGAGACGAATTATGTTCGCTTTTGGTATTCAGTGCTGAAGAATAATTCTATACCTCGGGACCTTCCCGAGATTTTGTTGATAATGCGTTCCACTACGTTGCTGTCATCACTTTTGTCTTTGAGGTCAAATTATACCTTTAACCACATTGTTTTTTTTTTTTTGTAAAACACGCATTACAATAGTCAAGGAGTTGGGTTAGGTGAATTTTTGGTATCCAATTAAGAAAAACACCTTAATACCTCGGGACGTTTTGGAGATTTTATTAATATCGGTGCTCTCTACGGTTTTATAATCAATTTTGTATTTTAGGTCACATCCACCCTAAGTAAAAATCAAGCAAACGTCATTGGCCGATGAGGTGGATTGTTCGCTTTTGGTATTCAGTGCTGAAGATTATCTCTATACCTCAGGACCTTCTCGAGATCTTGTTGATATCGCATTCCACTACGTTGCTGCATTCACTTTTGTCTTTATGGTCAAATTAGACTCTTAACCACATTGTTTTTTTCGCAGTTCAATAGTCAAGCAGTTGGGTTAGGTGAATGAACGATGGCCATTAGTCTACGAGGAGAGTTTATATATATATATATATATATATATATATATATATATATATATATATATATATATATATATATATATATATTTGTGTGTGTGTGTGTGTGTTTGGTGTGCAATTTAAAAATATACCTTGATACCCCGGGACGTTTTCGAGATTTTATTAATATCGCAGCCCACTATGTGTTTATAATCAATTTTGTATTTTAGGTCAAATCCACCTTAAGTAGAAATGCAAGCAGACCCCATTGGTCGATGAGGCGGATTCTGTTCGCTTTTGGTATTCAGTGCTGAAGAATACCTCTATACCTCGGGACCTTCCCGAGATTTGTTGATAATGCGTTCCACTACGTAGCTGTCATCACTTTTGTCTTTGAGGTCAAATTAGACATTAAACCACATTGTTTTTTTTTCTCGTAAAACACACATTACAATAGTCAAGGAGTTGGGTTAGGTGTCTTTTAGGAAACCAAATAAGAAAAACACCTTAATACCTCGGGACGTTTTCGAGATTTTATTAATATCAGAGCTCTCTATGTTGTTATAATCAATTTTGTATTTTAGGTCAAATCCACCCTAAGTAAAAATGCAAGCAAACGTCATTGGCCGATGAGGTGGATTATGTTCGCTTTTAGTATTCAGTGCTAAAGATTATCTCTATACCTCGGGACCTTCTCAAGATCTTGTTTATATCGCGGTTCCACTACGTTGCTGTCATCACTTTTGTCTTTAAGGTCAAATTAGACTCTTAACCACATTGTTTTTTTCGCAGTTCAATAGTCAAGCAGTTGGGTTAGGTGAATTTTCGGTATGAAATTCAGAAGAACACCTTAATACCTCGGGATGTTTTCGAGATTTCATTAATATCGCAGCCCACTACGTTTATATCATCAATGTTTTTTAAATCATTGGTCGACGGGGAGGTTTACGCAGATTTTTTGTATTCCACTCTGAAAAACATCTCTACTATACCTCGTGGCATTTTTTGAGATTTTGCTTATATAGTATTAATTGCTGTCAGCAAATTTGCCTCCTAACTGTCTCGCAGAACGCGCAGCAGAATAGTCGAGGCTTTGGGTTAGATGAATTTTCGGTATGTATTTAAGAAACCTTTAATACCTCAGGACGTTGCTGAGATTTTGTTGATATCGCAGCCTACCAAGTTGATATCATTTATTTTGCTTCTTAATAGTAAAATTAATATTTTAGTAGCGAAATTTTTATTTTATTCATTACACAAGACATCAATAACACAGATAATGAATGAATAAATAACCCCATAGTTATGAAGAAACGTAAAACTGAGTATCTTGCAGGTCCACCACGATTACTGATCAGATCTGCCACTCGTCTGAGCATGCTATCCACCAATCTTCTTAACAAATCTTGGGGAGTAGCTTCCCACTCCTGCCTAATCGCAGTAGCCTATACATTCATGTCACGGAAACCACTTTCTCGCTCAGTTAATTTTAATTTGATCCGAATCCATACATGCTTAATCGGATTCATATCAGGTGATTTAGCTGGCCACTCAATTCTCTCTATATTGTTCATAACCGTAATGATTTGAGCTCGATGAGGACGAGCATTATCATCGGCCAATATAAAATTGTTACCGAAATTATTGTCATACGGAATGGCAATGTCTCTCTCACACACAAATCTCTATACTTTCTCCATTCATACTTTTTCTCATCAAGATTACTAAGTCAGTTCTCCCATTCCGACTTATACCACCACATACTGTCACTCCACTGTCACCGAAAGCCTCTCATACTTCCATACATTCTTTGCTATACGTTTCACCAGTTTCTCTCCGTACCAATACACGCCCATCATTTCGATACAAAGTGAATCTTGATTCATCAACAAACAAACATCTATGCCATTCTGTCACTTCCCAGTGGCTGTGCTGGTTGGCTCAGTTTCTGCGCCCAGTGCGGTGTATAGTTTTCAAGAGTGGGCATGCCGCTCGTCGTCTGGCTCTTAAATTTCTGGTATGAAGTCGTCTGCGTATTGCCGACTTCGAAGCTGCAATTCCCACAAGTGATCTCATGTCTGAGGAAGTTGCCTTTCTGTTCCTGCGTACTGTTATCGCAATTTTGCTGTCATCTCGCCTAGTAGTAACTCTTCTCTGCCACCCCCATGCCTGTATTGAGAGCGGCCGGTATTCACGACACGGTCTTTCACCCTTTTAATTGTCGATTGGAATTTGGAGTAAATGTCGGCTATGTGTATACGACCAGCCGTGTCTCCTTAACCTGAAACCGCACTATAAATCTATCAATATTTCAGAATTTGGTTTAAATTAATACTTTATTTTGCTACCTTAAAATATTTTCGATTTCGTGAGGCAATAATCGAAGCTGCATCATATTTTTAGTGTAAATAAAATTATAAGCGACAAATTTGAAGCATATGTGAATGTAAAATTGATTGTTGCCAATCGCAACGAAATTGGCTGTTATGCAAATCATGAATCAACGCAACTAACCTCCTGCATCAATGGGGTCCGCTTGCAGTGCTGCTGATTAAAAAATTTAGCTATAATCCAAAATTAATTATATTAACCTATTACGCTGCGTTAGCAAGTAAATCTCAAAAACGCCCCTAAGTATTAAAGGTTTCTGAACTGCATACCCAAAAATTCACCTGAGCCAAATCCTCGACTATTGTGATGCGCGTTTTGCGAGAAAGTTAGGAGGCAAATTTGCTCACGGTAATGTAGTCGAATGCGATATCAACAAAATCTCAAAAATGCCACGAGGTATAGAGATGTTTTTCAGAACGGAACACTAAAAATCAGCGTAAAACTCCCCATCGACCAGTAATATATTTAAAAAAAAATTGATATAAACGTAGTGGGCTGCGATATTAATTAAATCTCGAATACCAAAAGCTAACATAATCCGCCTCATCGGCGAATGGGGTTTGCTTGCATTTTTACTTAGGGTGGAATTGACCTAAAATACAAAATTGATTATAAAAACGTAGCGGGCTGCGATATTAATAAAACCTCGAAAACGTCCCGAGATATCAAGTTATTTTTCTAAATTGCATACCAAAAAGAGCTATAACTCTCCTCGTAGACTAATGGCTATCGTTTGAAATGTTGCTGAATCTTGAAGCACTTAAGTGCAAATTTTGTTATTGTCTACCAACCAATCAGAAGCCCCAAAAACATCTGTGAACCTGTAGAAATTAGAGCACATTCGGTGAACTTGATTTTGAGATACAAACAGTATCCAAAATTTAAGGTGTTCCACTTCAATTGACGCGTAGTATATATATATATATATATATATATATATATATATATATATATATATATATATATATATATATATATATATATATATATATATATATATATATATATATATATATATATATATATATATGTATCTCTCTCTCTCTGTGTGTGTGTGTGTGTGGGGTGCGTGCGTGCGTGCGTGCGTGCGTGTGTGTGTGTGTGTGTGTATCACATCGATAACTCAAAAAATAATGGGCCGATTTTGATCAAATTTGGTACGAACCTTCCACCATGAGATCCGTGAATGCTTGAATATTAAATACCAAAGTGAAAGAAATGGATTTCAGAATTGGGTTCCACGATCACCCGACTTGACTCCACCGTATTTCTTTCTATGGGCATGCGTAAAGGGAATTGTTTATAACACACTTCCAACAGCATCAGTTAATATGAAGAAATGTTGGCAAATGTTGCTAAAGCCTTCAAAAATGTTCGTGTTTAGAGTCAGACTCCACCATACGTTTAGTGAATTTTCTTTTTAAAAATTCACTAATGAGGAGATCTCCACTTTTGAATTTTTTTAAATATCTTCAAACGAGCGCGAGCTAGGCCTCCTAGAACCCATACCACCGTCTTTAATCTGTGTCGACGTAGATATTGCTTAATTGAAAATCGCCTTACTGGTTTCTTCTTTAAAAATTTTCGGTTCCCTTCTTCCCTTGTAGCTTATAGTTTCTGTACGTCCCATTTTATTCTTGTAATTTCTCTATTTTTTGCTATAGTGTCCTTGCATTTAACAAAGAATAAAGGAAATAGCAAAAGAGAATATAATGTAAAAAGTTATTAATATTACGTGATATTTTTATTATCAGCTACTTAGCAACATCTCTCGCTCATCATTTTATTTGACAAATAGCTGATAAACGTTTAAATTAATCTGTGGGTATAAAAACATTTTTAACAGGTATTCAATACATTTTACACAGCCCTATTTGAGAAAGGGGGCTAAGCAGTATAGTAAGATATTTTAGTTTGTACAATTTCATCAGCAAACACTTCCCGTTAATTTGTGAATTCACATCAGCTCGTCCGTTTACACAGCTAAATAAGGTAACACATGCAAGTGTTTAAATTGGGGGTACATTTGTAGGAAAGTCAGTTGAATTACCATAAATTTTCTAGGTGATTATTTACATCAGTTAAACAAACTTAATAGAATGGAAGCTGTATTCAATTTTTTCACGATTGTGAAGCAAAAGTGTGGTTATTATTTATTAGATTTACGGAAAAGACTAATAACATGTAAGCAACTACATATTTTTTTCAATGCAGACAAGTGCGATTTCTACCAAAGCCGCCTAACTAGAGGTGTATTTAATTGGGTGTCTTTTGTTTAACCTTTCGCCTAGGTATCTGAAATTATTTCACTGGAAATCTAACAAGCTTTCAGCTGTGTTTGGCATGTTGCATAATTTGATATAATTTTATCGTAAACCTTGTCTCCTGGCTTCTATTTAAGTTTCCTCTCAGACCGATTTCTCCATCTAGTTGAAGATTTATGACATCTAATCCCTTCTGTATCAACACTGTCTTGTTTTTTTACGACGGTCGACTTGGGCAAATTTTATGGAAGCGGTAATTAATTATTTTGCTGCATAACATATTTAATTGCTTTAATCAAGTGCATATAATATATATTTGTCAACTTGCGTCTGTAAGAAAAACTGGTGTGATACTTTGGTTCTTGAAAATATTAAGTTATAAATATGTGTTTAGTAAAATGGTTGGTGTGTCTTTAAGCAATTATTTATAATTGACAGTAATTCACAATTTGGGAGACTTGATGATGACTTGTCAGAAGAATAAATAGGCTATTTCGAAAAACGTTAATCCTTAGAATCACAAATACCGTAAGAAAATATTTTGAAATTTAAACTCATTATTTTTTGTCATCTATCTAACCCCTTTGAGCATTGATGCTTATTGTGTTTCAAAGGGATAATTTCTTTTATAGAAATATGTCATTCGTTTCAGCAATAATATTTGTTAACACTCCTCAATGACATGTTTAATCGTTCATAAAACGTTTACACTAAAGTGCTTATCAGTAACGAATTGATGTTGAAATGGTCTAGATTTATATGTCTTCTTACATATAGGCCCGACGCCACGTCGAAAAATTGAAGTAATTTTACAAATAAGTATACCAAATATTTTTAGTAATGGTTTTGTAAGATTTTTCTGATAAATTCTGATGTTTTCCCATCCACACGAGGTCGGACACTGGAATTATAGTTTTGTCTTTAAGCACTATTAGATCAGTCAAATTATATTGGAGTAGAGTCTGAGACTAAATTCGCATATCTGCTTATATTTTTTTGCCAATTTTAGTGAAACAATTCACTAATGGGGAGATACCGACTTTTGAATTTTGAAAAAAAAATCAAATAAGCGCGAGCTAGGACCCTGAAAGCCCATATCTGGGGTCTGTTTCTATATATATATATATATATATATATATATATATATATATATATATATATATATATATATATATATATATATATATATATATATATATATATATATATATATATATATATATATATATATATATATATATATATATATATATATATATATATATATATATATATATATATATATATATATAACACCGATAACTCAAGAAATAACTGGCCGATTTTGGTAAATTTGGCGCGTACGTTCCCTTTGTAAGTTGGGTTTTCTTTCGGAAAAAAATTGTATCTCCAAAAATAAAAAAGGTATGGTAATCAAATTTGGTACACAAGTTTATGACATTCAAAGGAAACTACATAGGAAAATTTAGATTTCTATGTTACAGGAAAAAAAGTTATAAAAATATTTGGTGCCAGATCATTTCTATGAAAATTCACTACAATAACGCACTTGCTGCGTCCAGACTTTTTATAAATAGGACAACTAATTGATATAACTCGATGGCTAACATAATATTTTAGCTAGTGAGGCTTCTGCACACCAAAGTATATTGTTATAGTATAATTAATGTTCTTGAAGTTGCTGTCTGTGCATACTCTCTTCACAAAACAATCTAAATGATGGTCTTTTTGGCCAAGTCTTTTAAAAACCTGGCAAACAATTTATTAAACAGAACAAATAACCTTCGTTGTCTTAGAAAATGTGACATAATTGTACTTTCAAAAATTCCGTTGTAAATGCATTGCGAACTGCAGATGAAAAATACTATAAAAATATTGACTCTTACCATTTCAAAGATGTGACAATATAGGTACTGAAAAAGAATGTTTTTCAAACACAAACACAAACACAAATTTTATATTCTCTGAAACTTCTTAATATTGATAAAGTCCAATTATATCTGACAACTTTTGGGTTTTGTTTTGATAAATATACTCTGTACAACCTAACACGTGTGACTTATGAACTTAAGACAAAACAAGTGATTTTGATATTTCTTAAGACAAGGTATTAGTTATTTTATAAATTTGTAGTATATTGTTAAGACTCCACGTAAACATACTTGCGTGTAATAGCCGATTCGAAATGTTTTTAAATTTGTCAATCCATGAACAGACATTGTGATTTACTAGATAAACTCATTATTGTGGGTTACATTAAACGTATGGATTATTTGATCTGGTATAATTCTTTGAAGCGTAGGACATGTGTTTTGCATGAAAATTTAATCTTAAGAAAAAGCTGGTTATTTATATCCGTACCATCCCATCTACCATCTGCAATAATATCGAATTAGTTACGTGTAAGCAATATACTTGCATGTTACATTTAACATTATATGTAGAGAAAATATGACACACTTTTTAAGTTGGTGACCAGATTTCTGTTGTACAAACTAACTATTGACAGTTGTTAAAAATGTGTATTTGCATACTATGAACCATTAAACGGTCCATATTTTTACGTGCATATCAGAAGAAAAATGAAATCAAGTGGACATCAACCATCTTCCAATTACATAGCCTTTGCCGTAATAGTGTTAGTGTTCTTCCATTCAACAGGTAACGATTTTTTCTTGTTGTTTTTAACTACATTTTTTATATTTATTATCTTTAAGTGGAGATTTTTTTAAAGAATACGTTAAACCAGTTGTTATTCAAAATGCCCGCTGAAATGACAAAAAAAAGTTTTTAAAATTCCTATAATTACAATCAAGACACTTTCAGTTTATACAAGGGGTTTACATTTATAACGCACCAACGACAGAAAAACCAGGCAACCCACATAAAAAAGACAACTCCCAAAGAAATGCCTTGTATTGAAGTTACAAGTGGATATATTATTCCCAGAGCCAGATCTGTAACATATGTGTGGACCGTAGGAATAAATGACGTTACAATACTGTAAATACAATAGGATAAAAATTTTAAAGGTCTGAAAGACCACAATTTCGCCATTCATCAACCCATTAAAAAAGACCAGTGATTTTATTTAGACAAAGTTACTCTCAGTATACAAACATTTATTGTTATAATAAAGAAACTTCTCAATTGGGGCGTCGCAATGCTTGGTTTAAAAATTAGTGGATGGGAAGGAGATAGATAATTATCAGTTTATCCAAATGTACCAGTTTTATAAGCAACATTTTAAAAAATTTCAGACGATATAATAGTTGTGAGGTATGGTAATTCTGCATGTTATAACAACCTATTCCAATCATAATGGGCAATCCAGTATTAAAAAATATTTTATTATATTAAATAATAAACATATGCGGTTAACGGCTTCACAAAGAAACGTCCAATTACATATAACCCTCATAACCTATTCTTTTATTTAATGGGCACTCGGCTGCACCATGCCAAAAACAGCATGTAATAAAATCAACAAAATGAATTAAACTGGTGTTTTTGTTGGGCCTTTGATGTGTATTTATAATATTTTAAAGATATTTTTGTGACTTGTTATATATTATTATAGGTGTTCTTTCTCATATTTAAAGTTATTTTATATGTTATTTTAGCCTTTGATTTGATACTTACAAAACAATTTTATTTTTACCAAAACCTAGCATCTACAGCAGAAAACACAAACATTTAATTTTAAAAGTTTATTTAGCTAAAACTAAAGCACTAAATACTGTTATGTAAATTATCGATATCATAGTTTTCAACCAGGTCCTGGCCAGAATCACTTTTAACAAGGTTTTTCCAAAAATCTATCTTGTTTTTGAACATTAAAAGCCCTAAAACTTTTATAATTTCTTCCTTTTTTTAAATTGTAATACGTAGCGGTAAAACTTTAGGCATACCTTTAAAACTAATTTTTCCGTAAAAAAATTTGGCATATGCGTTTCTACTATCAAACTTACCCTGCCTGCCGAAATTCAGATCTCTAAGTTGTATTGTATTGTATTTTGAAGGATGACATGGCTGCGGCTGGTTGCCATTCGCACATTTTTCCGTGATTATAGCTTTCTTCCTCATTTGATCTGTCCCTGATTAATTACGCGTGAGCTAATATCTAAAAGATATATAGCGTCTGTAAGTATTATTCGGATCACTTTGTATATAACCATTAGTTATAATTTAATTATAATGTTTGTCTTAGTGTATATATTTATTACATTTTTTTATATTTAAGTTAATAAGCCTACTATATTGCACAATAAATCACACAGTTTTGTACATAAAAATTAACTGTTTAGATATTGCTAAAATTAGAATCTATAAGGATAGTAACTGGGACAGATCTCTAAGTTAAAAGAAAAAAAGTTTAAAGACATTAAAAAAAAATTGGGTGCCACTGGAGATTAAAGGAAAGCTCAAGAACAAAATATTTTGTGTGATTAGCAAAACCAATTGAATATCACTTACAACGGTTAATTTTTCTTTACGCAATAAGGTCAAAAAGCAGCAAAAAAATGATTTGAGAATGTTGTAATTTTTCTTCTTAAAAGGTCAAAATCGCGATTTGAAATGTCAAAATTTGCAAGATTCAGACAACGAATCTGAAATAAATACGGATTGTGTAGAATAAATGTCGTAATAAGTGTGTTTTATAAAGGCTTCAGTTTCAGCTTCAACCATCATTGTCCTTCATTTTACTAAAATATTTTCGGAAAATCCATTTTGAATAGACCCTCTTGCTGATGCTTTGGCAGTAGTTTCAGCCATAGAGTTTGTGGTTTAATAGTCTATATTTTAGCAGATTTTCGTAGAATTTTTTTATTTATTGAGAAGACCGCGACTTACGAATTTTAAAAAGATTTCATCACATGAGCGCAAACTAGAACCCCTAAAACCCATATACGGAGTCCGTTTCAGTTTTTGTTTGTTTACACGTACACAGGGTGAGGCATTTCTACGGCAAAGCTCAATATATCCGTTATTATACAGGAAGGATATAGGAAAAAATTATATTCGTTAATTATAGGGTGTTTCGAGCAACATCTTATAAACATATTTTGAGAATCACAGGCTGGCCCATAAGTCCTTGGTGATACGCACTTTCTTTTTTAATATAACATCCCATATGTTGCATTTTTGTATTTTCCATCGAATTATAATGCATGTTTGTAAGGAAAAAATTGATATCCTTGATCGTTGTTGAGTTATTTCAATAGTTTTGCAACATATCACAAATTGTGATACGGCGCTTTTACTAATAGATGGCGGAGCCTCATGGAAATGACGCATTCAGAGAGCTTTTTGTTTGTATTAGTCGTCGAAAAAATCGAGTAGCCGTATACAGACACTCTCAAATAGTGGCTGAATTAGAAAAGTTTTCGCAGAAATGTTGTTAGTATTTTCGTAGAAATCATTTTATGTAAGATTTTTGTGATAGGTACGTTGGTAATTAATAATAAATGTTTAGTAAGTTATTGTAAAAAAAAGTGGTCGAATTTTTGTGAAAAATGTAATTTTAGTGTAACACTACTAAAGACAATTTGTGTATTAAAAAAAATGGTGAATTTATGTAAAAGAAATTTTTGCTAATTTTCATAATTTTTTTAAATTTTGGGCCAAAGCTGTTCGTGAATAATTTATATTTTGGCAGGTGTGTAAATAGCTTCGTTGGCCAGGAACATTGGATCACTTTTTTCTCGAACTTTTTAAGTTTATTTTCGGAAAATATTTGTACTTTTTGAAACAATAAAGCTATTTTAATGAAATGTGGTACATTGTTAGTACTATACAACTCTATGGCCTATTATAGGTATCTAGAGAACGAGAAAATGAAGGAATTTGGAATTAAGGTTATGTTCATATAAAGCCGTGATATCCATTGTAAAAATATTTTTAACAATGCGGTGTTGCCAGATTCTCGTTGCCAAATACCACCTCTGATTTTTCTAATAGAACACCTGGCATTATGGCACTTTTAGATTTCGCGGAACTCTCTGGAGTTTTTTTTTGTATAACCTATCTTTCACTTATTTTGGCCGTTTAGGTAGTAAAATTTATTTTTAAGAAATTTGACAACTAACATGTCGTAATAAAATGTTTTCTTTTCAACCAGCATACCTGATATTTCGGCGGTTGTTTCTTATTATGTTGTTATATCATAACACTTTATGCGAATTAAGTTGATGCATACAGATGTCCACAATATAATAGACTTTTTATAGAACATTAAAATGAAAAGTATGCGGAAGTCCTAAATGGAACATCCTGTATTTTATAGTGAAACCCGAAGGATCCGTTAATTCTCTATGTAAAAGTATAATGTGATATTATACCCATTTTTAGCGGTTTAGCAAAAAAAAAACAGAATAATGCTAGTATTGGAAACCTATGTTATATTGATAGAAACCCATAACTTCAAGATTCGTTGTCAAAATAATATTCGTCAGTTTGCAAGTTTATTGTCTCTGTGTTTGTGTATAATATATTATCTAAAGATGTCAATTCTTATACAAACGAACAAATTTTAAATCTGTTTTATATGAATGTCCACTGTAACAAAATTATTTCTAGGAAGTTTAATGAGCACTATCCAAATGCAATTCCGATTAATGAAAATAAATTTGGGAGGATACAAAAGAACTTTAAGAGCAATGGTATCATAAAGAATCCAAGAAGAGTGCAAATTAAACTTGTAACAGGTAACGAGGACAATGAAATAAATGTCCTGGCATATTTTTCTGCATATCCTCGTGCATCAATTTATTCTGATAAAAAAAGATTTGGGAATACGTACAAATCGATAGAGATGATTCTGCACACCCATGAAATGCGTAATTATACATTTGTGACACTTAAAGCAATCGAACCTAATGATCTCCCAAAGCGTATTAAATTATGCGAAATGATTTTAATTCAAGTCATGAAGAAAAGTATCCCTTTGTATTTCCAAAAAAATATATAAAATAAAATATTCATATGTGTATGAGATAACCACCTAGAGCTTATGCAAGCCAAGTAACATGTATGTCATGACTGTAAGGATGCAAACGTAAACAAGTAAATAGAGGTAGGTATCCAGAAGTTCATGTAAAAAAGTCCGTGGCCGTATGAGTGAATGCTCGAGGCCAAAAATGTAGTAAAAAAAAGATTTTAATTCGTACACAAGAAGATCCAAATTTACTGACAAAAATTATTTGAACCCAAAATTTACCAGGGAAGGCATATTTAATAGAACAAATTCACATTATTGGGCTGCAGAAAATCCTCACTCCGTTAAAGAACGGCGATTTCAGCACAAATTCAGTTTTAATGTATTCTGTTTATTGATGAACGACAAAATAAAATTTTCTTTTTATGATGAGAATCTAAATTCGGAGAAATATCTCAAAATATTACGGACCACAGTATCTGAGTTTCTCGACGAATTAAATCTTGAAATGCTTTGAGATTGTTGGTATCAACTAGATGGTGCACCAGCTCACCGCACAAATGAAGTTACCAATGAACTGTCAGATATGTTCCGAGATCGTTGGATTCGTCGGTCAGGTCCATGGGTTTGGCCCCGAAGGTCACCAGACCTTACCCCACTTGATTTTTATCTCTGAGGTAGAATAAAACAACTTGTTTAGCTTAACCCCATTCATACTAAGGAAGAACTTCAAAATCGAGTTAGAGAAGCACTCCTGTCTTTAGAGGCCTGTGAGATACAAGCAAAATTCTTGAATGTTTGAGAGTTAGTGGAGGATATTTCGAACAATTTAGTTATAAGTATTTCCTTTTGTTATATTGATTTCTTGTTATTTTATTTTAAAATGTTAAAAGTTGTTTAAAGCGTTCTAAATAATTTAGTTATTGATTTTTTGATTCATTGTTGTTATTTTTTCTTTACTCTGGAGTAGTAATTTATTATTTTATTTTGGAATGCTAAGTTATTGCTACCTGTATTATTATATTTTAAAGTCGTATCATATTCAACAAGTAAATAAAACAGAACTTTTTTGCATGAATTAATCAAATAAATAGTTGTTTCTTGCTTGCTACGTGCACTATTCTGTTTTTTGCTAATAAGTCCAAAACCGCTAAAAATAGGTATAACATCCCATTATACTTTTACATAGAGAATTAACTGATCCTTCAGGTTTCACTATAAAATACAGGCTGTTCCATTTAAAATTTCTGCATAACTTGCATTTTAATGTTCTACAAAACAGCCTATATTGTGGACAGCCTGTATGCATCAACTTAATTCGCATAACATTTTATGATATAGCAACAACCACCGAAAAATCAGGCTTCCAGCTATGCTGGCTGAAAAGAAAAGAGTTTTTTATTAATAGATGCTAGTTGCAAAATTTCTTTAAAAATAATTTTTATCTCCTAAGCGGCTCAAGATAAGTGAAAGGTATACAAAAAAGTTCCAGAATGTTTCTTGGAATATAAAAATGCCATAATATATAGCGTGTTCTATTAGAAATATCAGAGTTGGTGTTTGGTCAGAGGATCTGGCAACACCGCATTGTTAAAAATATCTTTAGATTGGAGATCACGGCTTTATATGAACATAAACTTAATTCCAAATTCCTACCTTTTCTCGTTCTCTAGATACTTCTAATAGGCCATCGAGTTTGGCGCATCCTGTATTGGTTATATTGCCAACCAAAAAAGTCTTCTTTTCAAAACAAGACATGTTTGCCATTAAAAACATTTTAATGAAAATTCTGTACCATAACGCACTTGTTGCGTCCAGACTGTTTTTCCTTTTAACGTCGGTCTATTTCCGTGCCTATGGCCAATTACCGACGCCAGGGAGCAGTTTCACCTCACTATCTTGAAAATTTTGCTGATCCCCTGCCTGTCCGTAAGGAGGGTAGGGATCTTTAACGTGCCCAACATCGCATGGACATGTGACCGACGGCTTTACGCCCCCTGCGGAGGGCGGAACGTGCAGACATTAAATTGCTCAAATACAATGCCACAACCTCGGTTGATGTTAATTGTATAGTATAAAATTAATTAGGTACATTAATACAATCTAAATCCCTTTCATTTTCTATGATACATTCTGGCTCACTTAAACAAACAAAAACCAGATATAAGATTATGAGTTAACCAATCTATAATAACAAAAGTTTTAAAAGAATATCTAACATTTGTTGTCAATTTTTGTACCTATCCTTCGGGCTAGTAATATTATTATTATTGTGCTCATTACTACCACCATCAGATTCAACATCCCGATCGGCAGTTATATTGTCATTGGAATTGCTTATATTGATAGAAGATGTATCTTTATCCACACTCAGCTCACTAAAAATTAAAGAAAGAAAAAACATTTTAACACACTTTGAACGAAACGCTATCACGATGCAGGAAAAAACATAGGGTTATATTTATTTTTCAGAAACATAATTATCGATCCTAAAACACAGCTGTCACTGGTCATATTTATTTGAAAATATTTTAAACAATAAATTTACAAAAGCCCACAAACCGGCACGTGGAAAGAAATACTACGCAAGTGGCTTGGACAAGTTCGTTATAGAAAATCGGCCCAGTTTGCCCGGAAAATGTTGTGTTTTCTTTCTAAAAAATTTATATCTCCGGAAATAACAAAGTAAGGGCAAACAAATTTGATACGCGTGTTTGTATTATAAAGAGTGAACCATGTACCAAAATTTCTCGACGTTTAAAGAGAAAAAAGCTACGGGCAGTTAAAGAAAAAAATTTGGAGTTTTCCTCAAAACGTCAAATTCGCAATTTGAAACGTCAAAATTGACAATGTTTAGACAAAAAAGTGAAACAAATACGGATTATGAAAAGAAAATGTTGCAAGAATAGTGTTCTGCGAACCCTTAAGTTTCAGATTCAACCGTCATTTCCCTTTATTTTACTAAAATGTTTACAGAAAATTCATTTCAAATAGACCCTTTCTCTGATTCGTTGGCTGTCGGTTAAGTTAAGTTGATGCTTTCGCTGTAGGTTTGGTGAAGTTTATGGTTTAACGGTCTATAACTTTTAGCTAATTTTCGTAGAACAAAATCGTTATTGCATTTTTGCATTTTTTATCGAAATATGATGCATGTTTGTAAGAAAAAAATCTGGACGCAGTTTTGGTAGAGAATTTTCATTAAATCCTTCAAATTACAATAACTCAATTTGCTATTAACGTAAGTTTTGTTGGTTAGGAAACCAACATTTAAGTTTTTTTTCGGAAAATGTTTGTACATTTTCAAACAATAAGTAATTTTGATAAAATATAGGTCATTGTTTCTACTACATAGGCTATACCGGTTACCAGATGGATGCCTGCTCGCATTTGCTATTAAAACATTTTAATGAAAATTCACTTCCATAACGCACTTGCTGCGTCCAGACTTTTTTACTTATAGATATGGCATCCAAAAAAAGACCATAGGGGGACGAGCATGACATGCGACAAGCTACTCAACACGTACGAGACCGCAATATGGGCTTTAAGTTTGCTGCAAAGACCTTCAACGTTCCCAAAACAACTTTTCGGGGGCATTTGAGTATACAGGATAGTTTCAAGGGTGATTTGGAAGGACGAAAATCAACTTTCTCTAAAGCCATCGAAAAGGAGATTGCATCGCATATTATTGGTATGAAAACACGACTTTTTGGACTAACTTCTAAAGATGATATTCGAAATAGCCGAAAAAAAATAATAAAAGCATGGATTTAATCCTGAAATAAAAATGGCAGGTTGGAAATGGGTTAAGGCATTCCTAAAGCGCAATCGATGAATATCTTTGCGAAGCCCATAAATTACGTCACTAGCTGAATATTCAAGGCTACTTCAATGTGCTATCTAATACTCTGCAGCAGTACAACTTTCTCCCCGAAAATATATATAATATGGATGAATCAAAATTGAATACAGTCCAAAAAATGACAAAAAGTTTACTCTGTAAAAGGTCGCAGAGCGTGGGCAACACGCAACCGTAGTGTGTGCAATGAATGCATCCTGCTCTTATTTATCCTCGCCAAGAGATGAACGATGAGCTTATGAACGGTGCTCCCGCTGGTAGCATAGCTTTCGCACAAGAAAAGGGTTGGATGACCAGTGAATTTTTTTGTGTAAATGGCTAAAGCATTTTCTAAGATATACGAAATAGTCTAATAAGAATAAGGTTATTTTACTCCTAGATGGGCACAGTAGCTATAAAAGTTTTGAATCTCTTCAGTTTGCGAAATAAAATGGTGTTATTGTGTTTTGTTTTCCTGAACGCTGTTCTTATCACGTTCAACCATTGGACGTTGGATTCTTCCATCCTCTTCATACGTATTTCGATCGAAAAATTCAATTATGGCTGCGTCAAAATCCGGGAAAGGAAGTAACAATACAAAATAGCAGGTATTCTCAATGAAGCTTATTTAAAGAGTGCTGTATCATCAAATACAATAAATTTGTTCAAAAAGACCGGCATCCATCCTTTTAATCCTCATGTCTTTGAGGACTGGGAGTTTACGAGCAACGGATATGCAGATTCCCGAGGCTCAAGGCGATATCACCGAAAATGGATTTAGACATTCAAACCCCATCTACACCTGGTCTTAACTCATCTTCATCGTCACATTTCGGTGAAATAAATTTTACCTCCCCTCGAGCTGGAGACATTTGTGTTGATAAAAAAAGGTAGAAGACGTGGAAAAACGAGCCATTTGAATTCAACACCAGAAAGTAATGAACTTAAAGATAAGGTAATTGAAAAGGAAATAGATGAGAAAACAAGAAGGCAGGGCAGTAAAACGCCAACTTGTCATTGGCAAGTCACGTGTAAGAGGAAAGTGGATTAGTTGTCAAATATGTAAGTCGTGGTGCCGCAATGAGTGCTCTGGTGTTAGCTTCCGTGGCAAATCTTTTATTTGTGAACTATGTACCTAATGTGTTATTAACTACAATAATAACCTAGCAAGGTTGCTCTTTATGTCGTTAATAAACCTGTAAAAAGCCACTTCTATTCATTTATTTTAAAGGGGTCCGACATGGGCACATATATGCCAATGATGGACCCCTTGACTGTTTTTTAATGCCTAGGTTATTAAACAGGAAATCAATTGGTAAAAAATCTCCTTATGCAATAATAAACTTCGTATTAAGTATAGATTTTCATAAAAAAAATTGATTACTCCTAAACTAGAAAATACATAATGATATTTCCTTAAGGGGTCCATCATATGCACATTTCCCCTACTGTATTTTGGAATGAAACATGCGCACTGTTGCTGATGATATATTCAATGCGTAATTTTTAGTAGCATGGTAATGCGTATTATGCCTATTTATTAGTGAATTTTTATTTTACAAAATTCACCAATAGAGCGGTATCGATGGTGAGACTTTGCAAAATTTTTTTCGAATGAGCGCGAACTAGGACCCCTAGAACCCATATCCGGGGTCAGTTTTAATTTTTATATGTTTATATATATATATATATATATATATATATATATATATATATATATATATATATATATATATATATATATATATATATATATATATATGTATGTATATATGTATGTATGTATGTATGTATGTATGTATCCATCCGATAACTCAAAAAATAATCAACCGATTTCTATGAAACTCGGCAAGTTTCTTTTATTAATGACTTGGATGAGTTCGTTAGACAGGAAAATCGGACATGGTTTTCCGGGAAAATTTGGAGTTTTCTTTCGGAAAAAAAATGTTTTCTCCGAAAATTACAAAGCTTTTATTAGACATTTATACTATAAATTGTATACCTCACGTGCACAAGTAATGATTTTATGTGCGATACATTATGATTCACTTGCAAAATAATTGTTACTGTTGCAGAATTTAAAGTTGTCAAAATATACGTGTTTAATTTTTTTTTAGTCCATGTTTGCTTTGTAATTTATGTACTTACGATGGAACACTGTATGATAGCCAATTATTTTTACATACATATACACACTTACATGCACACCACATACATATGTACATACATACATACTACTTCATAATGTTACTTGTTATTTTTCTAACTAAAGGTAAATCGATCCCTTAGAAGTATATAAGTTATATCAGTCAAAATCTTTTATAGCCTGTTAATAAGACTTCGTTTTAAAATAAAATGGTAAGCGGAATATAAAGAAATGTGAACACCAGCAAAAGTGTAATTTCCGATAAAATTATGACACGTTTCATTTGGGACTATGTAAACGCATTACAATAGTTGTAAGCTTCCGACAGTAATAAATGGTGTTACTAGTCTATTATATGTTATGCTATTGTTACATGCAGTTTCTGCTTTTATCGTAAAAATATCAAAAAGCTTTTAAATTTTAAATGGTATTATATGGTAGCAATGTTATTGGATTTGTTGTTGAATGTTTGTAGAAAAAAATCACAATTTGAAAGATCAGTCTTAAAATACCCCTTCAAATAATTGGAAATTATAAGGAGTACCTATATAACGTAAATTACTTCCACATCGCCACCACGTGTGGAATTATGGCATCGGCGAGAAAAATTTCAATTTTTGCTTAAACATCGTAAAAAGTATCAAAACATAAAAAACATGATTTTGGAATGGATTTTTTTTGTCTGTATGTCTGTTTGTAGCCACGATAACTTTAGAACTAATCGAGATATCGTCTTCAAATTTGGTACACAGTTAGCACCCGTCAAACGAACGGTTCGGATTGTTTTTGGATAAATTGTGTCCCGGGGGTACGGGATGAATGAGGGTAATTAAGTGAAAATTGAGATTTTTTCGTTAAAACTTAAGTCATATTACGTTTTAGGGTTTGCAAAACTCTCAATTTCATCAAACATCTGGTATTCTGTGCTGAAATTAAATTAGGGGTTGAATGTGTGAGGCGGAATACCGGTGACAGAAATTTCCGAATGTTGTTTGGCTAAAACGGCGTAAAAAGTCTCAAAACATATAGAAAACTTGATTCTGGAACGATTTTTTTCTCTCTGTCGGCCTGTACGCCTGCCTGTTCGTAGGCGCAGTACCTTTCGAACAAATTGAGATACAATCATAAAATTGGGTATGCAGTTAGCAACCGGCAAAGAAACGCTTCGATATGTTTTTGGGTAAGATCGCTTCAGGGGGTAGGGATAAACGGGGGGGGGGGGTGATTTGGTGAAAATTGACATTTTTTCGTTAAAACTCTGGAGTAATATAAAGTTTCATAAGTTGATGGGTACAGAAATATGGATACTTTCTTTGTGATCAAGTCATGGACCCTGAATTAATTCATGAGAATGTCTTTCTGATTATCACAGCTGTGTGGAAATTATGATTCAATTTGCAGTACTTTTTTAATTTGTATTGTGTAATTTTGCAAAACAGTTGAAAACCTCCTAAATAGTTAATATTTGGTGTGGAAATGTTAAAATAGGTCTGCCTTAAAATTTAGAACGTTAGCCAAAAATATCCATTTAAAATGAGGCAGATGTTTTAGTTTCAATTTCTTCTACTTCGATTACATATGTGTTACCCACTCTTGAGTTTGTAAGAACAGTGTAACTAAGAAAGTATTTACGAATCGAAACCTGATATGAGAGCCCATGCAGGCCTCTTTAAAACTTTCTAATAATGGAAATGAAATAGAGGCTTCAGCTGTCATACCGTTTTCCTATAAATATCTAATAAGCCACTAAGTTTTAATCAACCTGTAAATAGGGTAGTCCAAATTAACGGTATTCTTGAAATTGATTATGAAAATATTGCTCATTGGAAAATAGTGTATATAAAATAAGTATATTTTTATTTATACACGGTGTTCCATTTACTGCACAGTAGTACTGGCATTTTTAACGAATTTTTGTAGTAAAACTTTCTATTAAAATGTTGGTCACGTTACCATTATCTCTTGTTGAAATAATGTGGAGGTTTTCTAGCTCAGTAGCTTTGCCGAAAATATTGGTTCTGAGTTTGTAGAGTGATTCAATGGTTTTGGTTTTGTGAACGTCTATTTTGTGTCCTGTATGAATATGATGTCTGGCGAGTGCTTCCGATGAAATTTAGCTGCGAAGGTGTTCGTATATTCTGTTGTGGATAGTCCGAGATACGTGCTTTTTATATAACAACCGCGGGAACATTATATATATATATATATATATATATATATATATATATATATATATATATATATATATATATATATATATATATATATATATATATATATATATATATATATATATATGTATATATATATATATATATATATATATATATATATATATATATATATATATATATATTTGTGTGTGTGTGTGTGTGTGTGTGTGTGTGTGTGTGTGTGTGTGTGTGTGTGTGTGTGTGTGTGTGTGTGTGTGTGTGTGTGTGTGTGTGTGTGTGTGTGTGTGTGTGTGTGTGTGTGTGTGTGTGTGCGTGTGTGTGTGTGTGTGTGTGTTTTATTACAGAAATTTGTTAAAAATGTAAGTACTGTGCAGTAGAAATGGAACACCGTGTATAAATAAAAATATACTTATTTTGGCTAAAACCTAAAGATAGTTGAGGTGCTCATGAGATGTTTGAACTTTTGTCCTCATTGGTTTCTCCATTTATATACCTGTGGTAGTCTGTAGTTGTCTGTCTGTCCAGCTTTTATTAAATTTTCTTCAGAGAAGGTGGTCTTCTGATTGATGATAAGTAAAATGTTTCCTTTATGTTGTTAAACATGTAAAGTATAAATGCTGCTTGCTGTGGCGAAAAGACGTGTTGTGATGTCATCTAGTTCGCACCTTTCTTCATGTGGTTGGTTTTTCTAAGGTATCTCCAGGTAAAGTGAAGTAGGTAGTACAAAGACCTCCTTATGTTGGGGTATTGGAACAATTAGGTGATCAAATCTTGGTCTAGGACGTAAAATCGGAAGTTTTAATAGACAAGACAAATAATTGTATGTTTTACAAACAAGACAATAACTAGTGAATTCTTTAATTTTGAAGATGTGATTTTAATCAAAGTTAATTAATTGAGTATTAATGTGAATAAGTTTTAAATGTTCTCTGATGACTTTTAAATCTTTTGCAGTGAATATTTTTATGTTTGTTATTTGATTAAAGCTAAGTGAAATTATGCGTTGTCGTACTTTTATGGTTTCTAGGAGTTTTGAATTAACGGCTATCAAAATTCTACAGCTGCTTTATATTCTGTTTCTTGTTACATTGTATCTAAATTGTTTTTTATTGAATCTAAATTTCCGTTCATCGATTTCTGTTTTTTTTTAGAAACCGCTGGGTCAAAATAGTAGCGAATGAATTCAACGTGCCTAATTGAACCGTCTTTTCATCTTCATTTGCATGCAGCATATGTTTATTAATATCTTTCTGATCTCAGTTGCCAGTGATCATTTTTATAACTGAGCCTGCACCGCTCAAGCGACCTCCTTTATAACATTACAGTTAAAATTTCAATTTTCGGGGCTAATAATGTGTACATGGATTTTGCAAACTGTACAGAACCATTTGATTACGGCACTACGTTGTTGAATGATGATAGTTGTGATGAGAAAGGAAGTGACGAAGTTTGTTGAATGTAGTCAGGGCTGTAATATCAATGATGTAATAAGCATGTGCATATTTAACTAAATAAATCAGTTACTGTTAAAAATTCACAATGATCAAAACTAAATACCATGTCATATAGTGTCACTATGTATACGTTCGAAAGGTCTAGAAGCAACCGAATGTCCTTGGAATGGGGGTTTGTAAGGGTTACGTTCAGATTTTTTGTAAACACATTTCGTCCTATATATACGTCCCTGTCAATCAGATATATTAATTTTTGGCGCCGTTTTATCGAAAATAAGTAACCCAATCTATGTACAAAATTTTCTAAGTGAAGATTGGAACCAGTGATGAGCACTGATAAGTACACTCGGAGAACCCAAATCACCGCAACACATTTTGAAAAAAGACCTGACGATCGTTTCACTAACCAAGTTAGCATCATCAGAGGATGAAAAATTATATGCAAAATTTTGTTGAAATATAATGAAGCGTTCGCAAATTATAATAAAAAAAGGTTTTGTCATGTTACATCTTTAACACCCCGTATCTCGGAAACGAAGCATTGTTGTACAAATGTTTATATGAATTTTTCTTCTTGAAATTAGAGAAAGACTACACGTGATTCGGATATATATATATATATATATATATATATATATATATATATATATATATATATATATATAAAGTAGCGGCTTTACTCCATAAATAACTAAGTGAAATATATTTGCATTTGTGTATCGTTAATGTAAACTTCAGTTCAAGGCATTTGTTTTGTGAAAATCCAACCATTATGCTAATGAACGATGATGATCCGTGTCTGTGCGCGATATTCCCTCCGTTATATTAAGAAAAGTCTTGTCATTTTTCAACAAACCTAAATGCTACGATTTTATGATAAATAAACTTAATATCGCTTATCAGTTATTACATTATTTATGTCGGTATTAACAATTCATTTCGTTCGTGGTTTGACAATTTTGAGTAATAAGCTTCGAATTTACATTTACTTAAATTAGGTACTGTTGTAATCTAGGTAACTTTATACAGGGTGCCCACTTGTCTGGAAAGCCGCAAAAGGTCGCCAAAAGTCATGGAAATTTTATGTTGGGACAAATGGAATGTTGGTATTTACTTAATTAGGTGTAATATTAGGATAATTAATCTTCTAAAACAAATGAGATGGTAACATTATCTTTTTTCTAAAGATTTGAGGCGTATTAGTAATAAGCAAGTATTATGTGCATTGAACATTTTTGTATCAACTTACGAAATGACAGTGCTTTCTGCAGAGTTTGATAATAATATGTCAAGTGCTTAAAATCCATTTTCGCGGCGAATTTAATACATGACTTTTTACATGTGAGGTATATTTATCTAGTAATAGTTCTGGACTGGAGTGTAAAATTGTCATTTTGAAATAAAAATCACATTAACTATCATAACCGGTTGTAGAAAATATGGATGCAACATGTGAAAAAACAAATTTAAGTTTGCATGCATTTTTGAAATCAAATGGACAACGTACAACCCGCATCATAACTCGATGGAAAATGCAACAATGCAATAATATCTGAGGTGTTCTATAAAAAAAAGAAACCTTGTATTACCAACGACTTACGGGCCACCTGTGATTGTCAAAACGATTTTATAAGATGCAGCTCAAGGCACCCTATAGTTAAACGTAGACAACTTTTTCTCGTACATTGTATAATAATATTGAGCTTTACCGCAGAAATTCGTCCCCCTGTATATATTATGTAAACAGATAAAACTGAAACTGGCCCCAGATATGGGTTCTAGGGAGCCTAGAAATTCACTAAAAGTAAGCTATGTGCCAAGATTCAGATCTCTTAAGTTAAAACAAAAAAAAATTTTTTGGTACTTTAACGTCGGTCTATTTCCGCGACTATGGCCAATTACCGACGCCAGCGAGCAGTTTCATCTCACTATCCTGGACATTTTTCCGAACCCCTGCCTTTCTGCAAGGAGGGTATGGATATTTAACGTACCCAGCATCGCATGGACACGGGACCGACGGCTTAACGCCCCCTCCGAACGGCAGAACGTGCTGACAATCAACTTGCTGAAATAAATGCCACAACCTAGGTTGATATTCATTTTACAGTATGTACGGAAAAAGTAAATGGGAATCGAATCCAGTACCCTTCGGTTCAAAAGCACACGTTCTTACCCCTGGACCACCGAGGATCTAACAAAAAAGTCATAAGCACAAAAAAATTGGGTGTCACTGGTGATCAGAAAAACGCAGACCAAAATATTATGTAGATAACAAAATCTATTATATATTACAGATAAAGATACGTTTTCTGGGCGCAAAACGGTCCAGAAATACCACAGAAATTACTTTGAAAATTTTATGGTTTTTCTTCTTAAAACGTCAAAGTCGCGATGTAAAACGTCAAAATTGTCAATTTTAAGAGAAATAACTTAAAACAAATACGGGTTATGTAGAAGCAATGTTGTAAGAAGTGTGTTTTACAAAGCCTTAAGTTTCAGCTTCAACCGTCATTGTCCTCCAATTTGCTAAAATATTTCCAAAAAAATTAATTTCAAATAGACCCTTTCTCTGATGATTCAGCAGTTGTTTAAGTTATAGAGTGTATGGTTTACTAGTCTATAATTTTTAGCGAATTTTCGTAGAAAAAAAAGTCTTTTCACGAGGAGACCGCGACTTTTGAAAATATTGTTTCATTCATATGAGTGTGTACTAGGCTCCCTAGAACCCACATCTGGGGCCAGTTTCAGTTTTATCTGTTTACATAATATATACAGGGGGACGCATTTCTACGGTAAAGCTCCATATATTTGTTATTATACAAGGTACGAGAAAAAGTTGTCTACGTTTAACTATAGGGTGCCTTGAGCTGCATCTTATAAAATCGTTTTGACAATCACAGGTGGCCCGCAAGTCGTTGGTAATACAATGTTTCTGTTTTTTAATAGAACACCTCAGATATTATTGCATTGTTGCATTTTCCATCGAATTATGATGCGGGTTGTACGTTGTCCATTTGATTTCAAAAATGCATGCAAACTTAAATTTGTTTTTTCACATGTTGCATCCATATTTTCTACAACCGGTTATGATAGTTAATGTGATTTTTATTTCAAAATGACAATTTTACACTCCAGTCCAGAACTATTACTAGATAAATATACCTCACATGTAAAAAGTCATGTATTAAATTCGCCGCGAAAATGGATTTTAAGCACTTGACATATTATTATCAAACTCTACAGAAAGCACTGTCATTTCGTAAGTTGATACAAAAATGTTCAAGCTCTAGGTTTATCTGTAATCCCACAATGTTTATTAGGGTTAATTTAAATGTGTTAAAAAGGTAAATTTTGCAAAATACTATCTTTTACAAATTAAAGAAAACGCACATTTAGTTGGATTTTTAGCGTTGGTCAACGCTAAAATTTGAACTTAAAAAACTATAATGTAAATAATGGTTGTCCTCCACAAAATCTAAATTTGACAATCATCTGTGTACAACGACGTAACCAGGCTTGGAATAAATTTATACTTTTAGTGAATTGTCGTAGGAAAAATTGAGTAATGAGGAGTTAGCGACTTTTACATTTTGAAAAAACTTCTTCAAATAAGTTGCGAACTAGCCCCCCCCTAGAACACCTATCCGGGGTCAATTTCAATTATATATATATATATATATATATATATATATATATATATATATATATATATATATATATATATATATATATATATATATATATATATATATAGAGGTTAGGTTAGGTTAGGTTTGAATGTGAGTGGTCCATATCGGTCCCTCCACCGCGACCATAAGGTCTATTGTGGCTCACGCCTAATGTCTATATTTCGCCCAACAAATCCAGCCTCCTACAGAGGTCGATAACCTTTGTGGGCGAAAGTTGATCCAGATCCTCTGGAGCAAGCTTTACCTTGCCAAAGAGCAGGTGTGTAGTCCTGTCCGCTGCCGGACAGGAACACAGCACGTGCTCTGCTGTCTCGTCACTCTCCATACACAGCCGGCACTCGGTCTCCTGACTGACCCCAATACGGTGCATGTGATGCCGCAAGCGGCAGTGTCCTGTATACAGGCCGACTAGAGTACTCAGTTGTTGTCTGTTCATCTCTAGAAGTTTCTTAGCCCTTGACTCAGACAGGTCATTTATGAAGGCCTTAGAGTGAGCTAATCCTGGAAGATTTTGTCAATATTGGATTGTCATTCTTTCTGTCCAGGTCTTTAAGGTGCGTTTTGCTGTGCAAGATGTTATTCCCACACCGGTTCTGGTTCGACAAAGTCACTCTGGGCACCACTCCTGGCAAGCGCGTCGGCCGCAACGTTGCCATCATGGTCCGAGTGACCCGGTATCCAGACCAGCGACACCTCATTACAGCTTCCCAATTCGTTCAGGGCAGATTTACAACTCCATACCGTCTTTGAATTACACCGGTAGGAACCAAGAGCCTTTATTGCAGCTTGGCTATCTGCATATATCTTTAGCGATTTGTTTGTGCACAGGTCTTTTAAACTTTCCCTTGCACACATCTCGATGGCATACACTTCTGCCTGGTGTATGGTTGCGTACTTGCCGAGGCTAGCTGATAGTCTAGCATCGGTACTGCCCCCATATGCGCCGGCTCCTACTCCCAAATTGGTTTTGGAGCCGTCAGAGTACCAGCAGAGGTCCGCTCTCAACAGGGTCGATTGGTTCCGGTCCCAGTCCTCCCTTTCCGGGAGGACGATCTTGAAAGACAGATCTCTGCTGATTTTTGTAGGCATCAAGTCTAAGACCATTCCCAGAATCCTGTGACAATCACTGTCATCAAGGAGACCGGATCTTCTCAGACTGACTTCCCTCGGCATGTTATCTGCCGTTTGTTTTAGTCTGTACGTTGTCCACCTCGCCACCCTCTCCAACCATATGTGAAGTGGGGGAATATTGAGGAGGAACTCCAGAGCGGCTGATGATGCGGTGCTTATCGCTCCCGTTATCATCAGACAAGCTTGTCTCTGTAGATGAGCCAGTTTGGCCCTCGCGATACCACGAAGTACCTTAGGCCACCAAACTATGGTTCCATATGTTATCATTGGCCTGATAACCACTACATAGAGCCAGTACATCTGTTGGGGGTTTGTTCCCCAGTTGTTACCACAGATTCTCCGGCAGGCCCATAGGGACATTTTAGCCCTGCGGAAAACATTTTCTAACTGTATGTCCCAGTTGAGCTTCTTATCTAGGGTAACTCCCAGATATTTTGCTTGGTCCGAAAATGGAATGGTTTCCCCCATAAGAATAGGTGGTTTTAATTTGTCCAACCTTCTTCTTCTGGTAAAAGAAACAATGATCGTTTTGCGGGGGTTCACAGACATCTGTTCCCTCCGGCACCAATCATTGATTAAATTTAGTGCCTCTTGAAGAGTACTTGCCAGTTCCTCCTCAGATATGCCTCTAACCATTATGACAAGATCATCAGCATACGCCTGGACCTCTACCTCCCAGAGTCCGAGGATAGCCAGCAAATCGTCCACAAAGAGGGACCACAGCAGGGGGGATAGTACGCCCCCCTGAGGACACCCCCTCGCAGCCCTGACGCCGACCACCTCTTCCCGCAACGAGGTAATAATGGTCCGATTGTGCAGCATGTTTCCGATCCAGCCACAGATGGTAGGTTCCACCCCCCTAGCGATAGTGGCCTCGTAGAGGGAGATCGGTAATGCATTATTAAATGCGCCTTCGATGTCGAGAAATGCCGCCACCGCAACCTCTCCATTTTCCAGAGAGTGCGTGATCTTCTCGACGAGGTTATTGAGCGCTAACTCAGTTGATTTGCCAGTTTGATAGGCATACTAGTGGGTATTTAGGCGGTTAGGTAAGATGTTCCCCGTAATGTGTCCGTCCAGTATTTTTTCCAATCCCTTCAGGAGGAATGATGTAATACTGGGAGGTCTCAGTGATGTAGGTAGGAGGTCCTTACGTCCCAATTTGGGAATGTAAACCCCCCTAACCACCGTCCAGCTGGATGGAATGTAGTTCCAGGCCAGACTGGCTCTGTACAGCCTGATAAGGTGAGGTAGGAGAATCTCCAGTCCCTTTTGTAGTAGGACCGGTACCACCCCATCCTCCTCTGGCGACTTGAATGGCTGGAAATGATTTACAGCACACTCCACTGCCGAGGCTGTTACTATTCGCCGAGCAACTCGCCTGTCTTCCCCATGAGGGCGTTTAAATCGTCCCTCAGCCGGTAGGACCTCTCCGTTGCTCAGGATCAGACAATCTGGGAAGTGTGTGTGTGCTAAGAGCTCTAACGTTTCTTTCCGAGATTCAGTAAAGGAACCATCTGGTCGTTTTATCGATCCCACCTCCTGAACACGGTAGCGTGAGAGAATCCTCTGGATTCTGGCGCTGCTGGGCATATTATTAATGTCCCCGCAGAACCTCCTCCAGGACTCCCTCTTAGAGTTCCTAATCTCTTTGTTATAGTGTGTTAGAGCGGTTTTATATTGCTCCCAGTTGCCTGTAGTCTTAGCACGATTGAAGAGACGTCTAACTTCCCTTCGTAGTTTATCGAGGTTATTATTCCACCAAGTAGACCCCCGACTGTCTTTCTTTGACCTTAGTGGACAGTTTTCGTAATATGCAGAGACAACAGCTTCACTAACTTGTTCAGCCGCAATCTCAATCTCATCACGATCCCTCACTGTGGGGATAGCGGACCCAAGACCTGCGGCGAGGGACTGTTTGTACCCCTCCCAATTCGTTCTTCTCGGGTCGCGATACTCCACCACAGGTCTAGGGCCTGTTACAATCTCAAATAGGATATGGGCATGGTCAGAACATGAGGGTTCAGACGACACCCTCCATTTGATAATTTTTGAGCTCAAAAGTCTTGAGCTGATCGTGAGATCTAAAACCTCTCTACGATTAGCTGTAAGAAAGGTGGGTTCCGAGCCTATGTTGTTGACAACCAGCTCCTCCCCTAAAATGTATTCAAATAGTGATTCACCTCGTCTGTTAGTGTCCGTGCTCCCCCAAGCCAAGTGATGGGAGTTCGCATCACACCCCATTACGAGGTGATAGTTGTTCCTCTTGCAGAAGGCGATCAATTTCCGCACATCTGCTGGAGGTGGTTGTTCTGCATCTCTGTCTCCAGGGAAATAGGCCGAACGGGCCACTACTTCCAGCCTGGTCCCCCCGTATGTGATCACGAGATGGATGGATGCCATGTCCTTGGTGCAGTATTCTGAAAGTGTAAAATACTGCAAGTTGTTTCTGATCCAGATACAGGCTCTGGGATTGGTACCAGTGCCCACCTCTACTATCTTACCAGAAGTGTTACCCAGCCCTTTAGTTCGTTCCGAATTGGCGGTCCAGGGCTCTTGGAGAAGAGCAATATCTATTTGCTCTTTCTTTAATTTCATGCTAAGGAGGTATGTCGCAGCTTTAGCATGATGCAAATTAGCTTGGATGCACCTTATGTTGGTGGGCATGGGGGTAGGAATATAGGAGTGTATAGAGGATAAAGGAGTAGGTTAAGGAGCTCGAAAGGAAAGGGAATTATGGTGCAGGTTCCTCCTCCTTTTTAGAAGCTCGATTACCAAGCTTCCTATAGGAGGTTCTACCTTTGGTAGTCGTCCTAGGGGTGGACTTTCCTTTCCCCTGTTGTTTCCCTCTGGAGGTTCCAGTGGAAGGTTGAATCCTGCCACCTCCTCTATTGGGTCTGTGTAAGTCGTGTCCATGTTTGGTCCCACGAGCGGCAAGGGAAAATAAACCTCCATGGAAGAGCCCCGCATCCCATGAAGAGGCATTTACACAGGGAGGTCGCCCGGTTTCCCTGGGGAGGGTTAACGTTAGCGACAGAATTACCATCCTGCCAATGCCCGGCCATTTCGGCCAGAAGCATCATCGCTTCGGCACCAACCCGCCAACGACCTTGCGATGTGGGTTTTTTTATAGAGGACTCTCCTCGCAATGCCGGCCAATTAAGGCAAGCATTCCCGGCCCTCCTAAGACATGACTAGGTAGGGTTACGGTATGGCCCTCCTCCTTTCTCAGCCGGGCTTGGGACCGTCCATGGCGGAGTTATATATATATATATATATATATATATATATATATATATATATATATATATATATATATATATATATATATATACAACAATATTTATTGTTATTACTTAAACTTCACATTAATTTAAAAATAATATGTTTATAAATGTATAGTGTTACATTTAGGCAAACTGTGTGCACTTGCCTTATAAAATATATAGAATATTAATAGTTTTATTGGATTCCAAAGATTTTGTAGTTCAGGATTCAACCCACGTTTGTTTTAATTTTGTTTTTTAGTGCATTTTCATTAAGAAAATTCACTAATAGAGAGGTATCGATGGTGAGACTTTTGGAAAATTTCTTCAAATGAGCGCGGCTAAGGACCCCTAGAACCCAAATCCAAAACAGTTTATATATATATATATATATATATATATATATATATATATATATATATATATATATATATATAGATAGATAGATAGATAGATAGATAACTCAAAACATACTTCACCAATCGAAACCAAATTTGGCAATATTTATTGTTATTACTTAAACTTCACATTAATTTAAAAATAATATGTTTATAAATGTATAGTGTTACATTTAGGCAAACTGTGTGCACTTGCCTTATAAAATATATAGAATATTAATAGTTTTATTGGATTCCAAAGATTTTGTAGTTCAGGATTCAACCCACGTTTGTTTTAATTTTGTTTTTTAGTGCATTTTCATTAAGAAAATTCACTAATAGAGAGGTATCGATGGTGAGACTTTTGGAAAATTTCTTCAAATGAGCGCGGCTAAGGACCCCTAGAACCCAAATCCAAAACAGTTTATATATATATATATATATATATATATATATATATATATATATATATATATATATATATATATATTTAGATAGATAGATAGATAACTCAAAACATACTTCACCAATCGAAACCAAATTTGGCAATTCCCTTCATTTTGCTAATAGCTTGAATGAGTTCGTTAGACAGTTTTGACACAAATACTTTTAGAAAAAAATGCAATAAACTGCTTAAAAACGCAATATCTTTTTAATTACTAGAAATATTAAACTACAACTTGACAAGCACGTACACATTGTACAAGTGGTCCTACCTACCAAATTTGAACGGCATTGGTTCATTAGATCTTGAGTTATAACTAAATAAAAAATCAGTAATCCAGAATATGACCTGAAATTACCTCTAAATGGATGCCTATAATGTTAGACAAGGTCAGACAGATAAATCAGGGTTCCGCTGCCATTGCAAACAAAATCTCCAAATTAAGTTTTAAAGGGACAGGCTACGAAAATATGTCACAATAAATAATCGGTGGGGTTGCCATTTACTCTCATCTAAATCTGTAGATATCAGAAAAATGTAAATAAATAGAAATTTTAATGAGAGTGATTAAATTTGTTTAAAAGCATTCTAGAACTACGTTTTATTATGTATAAATATTACGCTTCCTATTTTCACGGTATTGAAAAGCCATCCCCATCACTCTAGTTTAATCTGACAACACCGCTATTTGCCATTTGTTAACTGACAGGAGTTATGAGAGAAACGTGTACGTTCTGCGTATAACCTATAAATCAACTCCGCTAATACCTTAGAATCTCAGAATATAAAGCTACCTATATTCTAAGGTTAATACAAATAGTAAATAATAACCCAACTGTTAATTTTAACATAACGCATCCATGTATAGCGTCAACAAATACTATATAATGACAATACGGGACACTCCTATGTTTTAGCATTGGTGATATTTGTGACAAGTACACTAGCGCCACCTCGCGTGAAGTACTGACAACTGAGCGGGTAATTTGAATTGTATATTTACCTGCATATTCTTAATTTAGACAATTTGTTTATTATAGATGAATATAAAAACTTGTACATGATAAAACAGTGAAAATTTTTTGATTATATAGTTATAAATTGAATTTGTATCAACAATCAGCTTGAAACCTAAATGAATTCAGCATGAATAATTCTGCAAATTTCTTTTACCCATAATCTTATTTCATCGTAATATAAAGTAATACCTTGAAAACGTCGTTAAACTACTATTTCAAAGGTATGTATAGGAATATACTGAAAGCTGTTTCTGAGGATATTAAATTAGAATCTGTACTTACCTATAAATAATTGTTCTAGGGATAAATGGTAGCACAGTACTCAATTTGCTATATCTCTACATGAAAACTGTCTTATTAATTTTGTATTTTAAAATATGTAACTGATATACTTAGTACATTATTAAGAAATTGTACAGATGAAAGGTGACACTAACTCTTACTTCCGTGAATAAATATATTATAGGACTGAATCTGCTATTTCTACTTGTCTCTTAAAAAACTTGTCTTGGGAAGATAATTAAAAGCCTTTACCAAGTAAAATAATTTTAAATGTGAAAAAATTTGACAATTTATGCCATACTGAAATAAAAAAAGACACAAAAGAAGATAGAAAAACAGTTTTTTTTATATCATTTATTATTAATGCAAAACTTTTTTTGCCTTCATATTTTTTTTTTGGATGCACTGGAAGACAAGTTATGATTGAAGCCTTTCAACCATCCGTTTACGAAGTTTATCTATAAATAGGTACATGATGGTAAATATTACACAATAAATTATCTTCTGTGAACTGTACATATTGGCATAAAAGTGATTCTGAATTTGTCTTCTGCTTCAACAAATTAACTATTTTGGAAGTGACATTGAAATGTAAAATGCACCTTGTGTCTTTAATACTATATCCAAATCAGTTCTTTTTGATAACAGTACCCTTTTCTTGCATCTATAATACAAAATTATCGTCAATCCATGTTATAGTTATTGTTCAATATAAATTATTAGGCCAATTTGTAAAAAAATTCGCTGGTAACAAAAGAAAACACAAAAAATCATATTCACTTTTCGCCATCCTTTGGAAACCTATGAAATGCCTTTGATAGATTTAGCACGTCATAACACGAACAATTATAGATTGCACACACCCAACCACTAACATTTATTGTAAAAAACACAGCTCAAACCTAATTATACACAGTTAAACGCCAGCAAATGCTAGTGTTACACGTTCTCGAACGACGTAACATCAGTACTATCCGCTAGGGGCGCTGATATTCTTGAAACACGAAATCAGCCGGAGTGTCCTGTATTGTCATTATAAAGTATTTGGTTTAAATTATTAAAATTTTAATTTCAATATTTTGTATTGGTAATATTTATTTCATTTTCAAAAAGGATGGATACAGTAATAGTAAATAAGTGTTGAAAAGAGGTGCAGTAAGTGCGTTATGGTAGCGAATTTTTTTGAAAATATTTTAAATAGTGATAACTCAATTTCCCATTAAACTAGAATCTTAAGTTTTGATACATTGTAAAACCCATATAAAGGCAGCGTGGGTACTATATTTGAAAAATAACTACAAAATCTTTTAAAAAAACTTTTTTGTTATTTTGTTTGTAGAAACTGATTCGATTGAGTTGACTAAAATGGATCATCCAAGCGATCAATAAAGTAAAATACCTGCCACGTTTATAATGTGGCAGGTACATTCCCTTTGGAAATAAAAATTAAAATTTCGGTAAATTTGCAGTTTAGCACACGGGGGACTTTTAGAAAAAAAATCAGAAGCATGCTTACAACCCTTTCTGGAAGCACATACCACAAGAAAAATTTCTTGCAAACGACCCCTAGGAAAGTTACAGGATCAGGAGTGAATAGGGGTGCTGGGCGGGGAAGAAGATTAAAAAAGGAAATGTGAGCGGAAAGTTCGAAAAAACAGCTTACTCGGACTTCTATAAGCTACCTTTTGCCCATTTAGCAGCTATACTTCCTTAAAATCCTATTTACTTCGCCCAGAACCCTTATTCACCGCAGGTCCCACAACTTTCTTGGGGGTTGTTCTGAAGGAATTTTTCTTGTTTATATTGTTCTTGTTTATGCATTGAGGGTGGTTCTAGGCATGTAGAAGGGGGAGGAGAACCCCCGTGATAAAGCCGCGAACCAAGATTTTCAATTTATGTTTAAATTGTTACCTCATTTCATTTGTTTAAACTATTTTTCCAAAAATGATTTTGGGGTCACCTTGTTTGCCAGTCCCACATAGAGAGCTACAATATTTTATCATTTAAAAAAGTATGGATATACTAACAGTAAATAAGCGATGAAGAGGGTCTGGGTGCAGCAAGTACGTCGTGGTAGAGAATTTTCGTAAAAAGATTTCAAATCTGATAACTCAATTTCTCATTAACTATAATCTTCAATCTTAAGCCATAGTAAAACCTATGTAAAATACATTTTAGGTTGTTGTGTTTTCAAAAACTAGTTCGATTGGTTGACTAAAACAAAACCATTCAAGCAATCAATAAGAAAAAATGCCTGCCCTAGATTGATAATTTGGCAGGTACATTCCGTTTGTAAATAATTATCTTTTTTCCGGAAAACTTGGAGACTTCAATGAAATAGAAAATAGAAATTTCTTCAAGTAATCGCTTACTCGGACCCCTAGGACCAATCTCCAAGATCCATTTGAATTTAAAGCATTAGTTTTAATAATATACCTTACCAATAGTGTACAATTCTTATGAAAATTCACTACTATAATACACTTGCTGCGCCCCAAACTTTTCTTCATCTCAGGATTGATCTGATTATTTGCAAAAATGCTTTAGTAAATTTGCAAATATAACTTTAGAGATTCTAAACAAAAATTATTCAGTGTAGGGAAGCCATAAAAGAAATGCAAACAGTAGTCGTAATAGTTTCTGATTATACAATCTTGTTCTCGTTATTTTCAAAATGTCTTAAATCAAAATTCGCAAAAATGTATGTTTTATGTTTCCTAACAAACATATTTATTTGATGGCTTATTTTATATCCAGGTAGTAATAAAAAAATTCGTTTCCTTTCTGGTTGCTTTGATTTAAGTCTCTGAAACATTTCCTGGCAATTATTATACCAATGTCTCTAATTTTGGCCACAGATTATTTGTACATTGTGATAAATTTTAGGTATTGCTTGACAAGAAAATACACACGAAGGAAGCTACTGTACAAAACAGGCCGGAAGCAAAACAGAATCTAGAGGAAGCTGACTTGAAAAGCTTCAGGCTAGCTGGCTAATGACTTACGATTCGTAGATTCATAAATTTGTTTGAGACAGGTAGTTGTCTTGAACGGTTTATTAATTGTGTGGATACATCTCCATTATCAATTATAAAATTGCCTTCAAGAAAAGATTAAATCAAAAAGATATACATGATATACGTGATAAGTATTACTTTTGGCATGGTCAAATATTGTATATCGTACAAATTATAAAGTATATCTCAATAAAACAGTCCCCTTCTACAAGTTTTGTGCCCTTTTACAATGGATGTATGTATAGATGTCATAATGCCTCCTTAAAAAGGTCCTAAACAAGATATATATATATATATATATATATATATATATATATATATATATATATATATATATATATATATATATATATATATATATATATATATATATATATATATATATTGTAGGCTGTTTGAATGTTAACCAATATAGGAAAGACACATAGCACTAGCAGTTCGAAAATGATAATGTTTACAAACTCATTAATAGTAAACAAAGCCTCCATTCTTAATATTTGACTTTAGCAAATAATAACACACTGCCGAAACATATTTCCAAAGACTTTTTAACTCGAGATTTGGCCAATTAATAACGAGAGGAAGAACGTTTTTAAACAAAAATTTGAATTTTTTGAACAAAAAAATAGTCGCCATTTTAAAATGAGTAGAATAAGCAGAAAATTACAAAAAAAAGCTATTTTTGTGGTTTTCGAAGGTCATTATAAAACAAAATATGCTACCTAACAATTTTGAACCATTAACATAGCATGCGTTCTTTTTTAAATTTTAGTGAATTTTCATTAAGAACATTCACTAATAGAGAAGTATTGATAGTGAGACCTTCGAAAATTTTCTTCAAATGAGCGGGAATTAGGGCCCCTGGAACCCATTACCATGGTCAGTTAAAAAGTTTATATATATATATATATATATATATATATATATATATATATATATATATATATATATATATATATATATATATATATCCAACCGATAGCTCCAAAATAACTTCACTGATTTTCACCAAATTTGAGAATTGCCGTTATTTTGTTAATGGCTTGGATGAGTTTCTTTCAACGGATCTTAACGCCCAATTTTTCTTAACAAAAAATTTATAAATATTTTTAAAAATGCATTATCTTTCAAATTCTTGAAGTGATTGAAACGAAAATTTGTAACTTAAAAGAACATGGCCATACCTGGTTTTGTACTAATTTTCAAGTCTTTTGATCAAAGAAAAATAAAGTTATTCGAAATTAATATTAAAAAACACGGACATCACTTCCGATTCTGTCATGCAATATCTACAATGTTGAATAAAGACAGATGACGTTACCTGTAGTACTGCTATGCTATTTAAATAAATGGTAGATAAAAATCCAAACAGTTGTCGCAAGATGTCAGACTGTACAACATTGTGAAATGTACGACAGAGACGCCATCTCGGTGCGAAACCAGGTAGTATGTCGTCACAGCTTACACAAAATGTTATAGATGGAGACTGTGTACAACCAACTAACAATTTTGTAAATTGTCAGCCCTGGCCCATTTCTTTCCTAACACCGGGACAATCTTTGCGTCCAAAAGCGCTAAACTTTAGCATGTGACTGCAAGCGGCTCCATAGCTGGTTGACGTTAGACCACACCGCTGATTTAAATAGTAGCAAGCTTAACCACCGCATTTTTTCTACGCTTCGTCGCTCGCACTTGTTATGTATCGTTGTTAACATTTTACGACTGACTTTTAACTAACCTCATATATAAAACATGGAGATAAATATCGAAAATACATATTGGACGATGGGTATAAATGAAAATTGTGAGCTAATGACGTAAAACAATACAATTTTGCGTAAAATAGATAATCAGTATGTCAGTAAATCATCTTATAAGATCAGTGTTAACTTATTTTATAGGCTGCTTGCTTGCGGTCGACCGGATCAGTGTAATCTTGGATAAAAGCAAGGTTCATACACTCGCCAATTGCGAAATCGCCCGCGAAACGTATTCCCGTTGGACTATTTTAAATAATATCGTAAAAATGTTGTTTTTTATTAGATGTTATAAACGTATTTTTGTGTGCGTACAGTTAGACACGATCTAAATGTCTTCTCTACTTTTAAGTTTGTGTAGCCCCAATGCTAATTAAGTCCCCCCCCCCTTTATTATACCTACTTAGCTTGAGCTTTTGTATGTAATATAAAAATTAAAAAAGAAGTGAAATTATTTACTTTAGTGCTGTATTCGATATTATCTGTAAAACACATTATAACGACGAAGTGGAATGTAGTTTCGATAAATTTGCAGTTTATTGCACGGAGGATTTAAAAATATTTTTTCAGAAACGTGCTTAGAACCCTCGTTGAATGCACAAGCCACAAGGCGAATTTGTTGCAAATGCCCCTCAAGAAAGTTAAGGGATCAAGAATGAATATGGATGCTGGTCGGGGAGGAAATATGAGCGGAAAATGCTAAAAAAACATTTAATCGGACTTTGAAAAGATGCGTTTTTCGCATTTTACAGCAATACCTCCTCTAAACCGTGTCTACCCCGCACAACATTCATATTCGCACAGGTCCAATAACTTTCTTGGGGGTTGCTTCCAAGAAATTTTCTTGTGCTTTATGCTTTGAAGGTGGTTGTATGCGTGCACAATGAGAAGGAGAACCCCCCGTGTTTTTGGATGAGGGAGCAGAAACCCTCTTCGTCATGGGGGTTCTTCTTCCCCCTTTGCATGCATACAATCACCATCAATGCATAAACCACGGGAATTTTTTATGTTCAGCTTTCTGGTGTATTTTTTTGTTGAGTATATTTCCTGTTTATCAATTGTTTTGTTTGGGCTTTGTATCCAAATGACTGAATAAATATTTATGTTAGATATCATGCTTTTGCTTGCCCTTCTTTACCCTATTTTTTACTGTTCCTAATTAAATAAAGTAATGTTTTATAAGGCTAAATCACTATAATATATTATTCTTATTAAAATTCACTACCATAACGCACTTGCTGCGTCCCGATCATTTTTAGTGAATTTTCTTTAAAAAATTCATTAATGAGGAGATCCCGACTTTTGAATTTTGAAAAAATTTCTTCAAATGAGCGCTAATTAGGCCCCCCAGAACACATATCCGGGGTCAGTTTCAATTCTTATATGTTTTTATATATATATATATATATATATATATATATATATATATATATATATATATATATATATATATATATATATATATATATATATATATATATATATATCTATATATATATATATATATATATATATCTATATATATATATATATATATATATATATATATATATATATATATATATATATATATATATATATATATATATGTATCACACCGATAACTCAAAAAATAATGGGCCGATTTTGATTAAATTTGGCGAATACCTTCCTTTTGCAAATGGCTTGGATAAGTTCGTTATCCAGGAAAATCGGCCCAGGTTTTCCCGGAAAATTTTGTGTTTTCTTTCGAAAAATTTGGTACACGGCTTTACATCCTTATAGGTAAGTCACATACCAAAATTTAGCTCTGTAGCTCAAAATGCAAAGAAGTTATAGGCATTTAAAGACAAATAAATTGGTGTTTTCCACAAAACGTCAAAGTTGCGATTTAAACGTCAAAATTGGCAACATTTAGGCAAAGAACTTGAATCTAATACGGGCTATGGAGATAAAATGTCTCAAGAAGAATGTTTTACAAACCCTGAAGTCTTAGTTTCAACCGTCATTGTCCTTTATTTTAATAAAATATTTCCAGAAAATTCATTGCAAATAGACTCTTTCTCTGATGCTGGACAGTAGCCTTAGCTATAGAGTTTATCGTTTAATGGTATATCATTTTTGTAGGATTTTCGTAAAAAATCAATAAAGCCCAATATATCTGTTATTATACAAGATATGAAAAAAATTGTATATATTAATTATAGGGTGTCTTGAGCTACATCTTAAAAAATATCTCTACAAACACAGGGTGGTCCATAAGTCGTTGATGATACAAATTTTCTTTTTTTTTCTCTTTTTTTTTGCATTTTCCATCGAAATATAATGCATGTTTGTAAAGAAAAAAAATTCTGGACGCAGTAAGTGTGTTATGGTAGCGAATTTTGATCAAATGCTTCATATTTGAATAGCTCAATTTGCTATTAACCTATAAGGTTGACCAAGAAACGAGTCTTTTCGGGAACACTTTAAGTTTACTTTCGGAAATTTTTGTACATTTTCAAACAATAAAATTATTTTGATGAAACATGGCACATTGTTTTTACTATATAGGCTATACTGGTAACCAAATTTGATGCCTGCTTTCTTAAAAAAACACATTATTGCTATTAAAAAATATTTATATGAAAATTCACTACCATAGCGCACTTGCTGCGTGCAGAGTTTTTTAGAATAAAAAAGTACCTGAAAGTAGACCCCTCGGGCTGGTTTGTAACGAATAGATTTGACAGCTACAAGAATTGTATGTACCAAAACTGAAACTGTTAGTTCAAGGCTTTATGAAATTATCATGTTAACAAAATCGTTCTAGACACAAACACATCGGCCCCCATTTTAAAATGCTTGTGCTTAGCGAAAAAGGAATAGAGACTACAAATTTACAATTTTCACTACTTAAAGGTACTTTTCATATTCACATTTGATCAAATAACAACGACGGTAAATAAAAAAAATTCGGGATGCAGCAAGTTCGTTATGGTAGCGAATTTTCATTAAATGCGTCAAGTTTGGATAACTAAATTTTCTAGAAACCTAGAAAATTGAGTTTTTGTTATATAGTAAGACATTTACAACGGCAACATACGAGCCAAATTTCATCAAAATAGCTTTCTTATTTTTTGAGATACAATTTTTTTTCGGAAAAATTATCTATTTTTTTTCCGTAAAACTGGCCCGATAGGGCTGGCTAACAAACTCATCCAAGCTATTAATAAAAGAAAGACTCTTGCTGGGTTTAATCCAGATCGGTTAATAAATTTTTGAGTTATCATAGACACACACACATGCATACACACACGCATAAGCACATACGGACCTTGCTTAAGGCGGTAGGTAAAACATATGTCCACTTGTTAGTGTTATGGCATTTCATCTTTACTTTTAGGGAACTGTGGAACCTATCATTTTTCCTATTGGATTGTTTGTAGTATGGTTTTGGATGATGCGTGATACCCTGTTTTTTTTAAAGGCTCGCTTTCAAACTGGTGAACTTGATCAGTTGTAACTTCATATGGTATCCCAAAACGAGAAAACCATCCTGCGTATACAGTACGTGTAATGATTTCCGCCGTTGATATCTGGTTTTGCGAGAGCCTCAGGCTAATTAGTAAATATGTATATGCATGTCAAGCAATATGCATTTCTTTCAGATGGTGTAACGGATCCGTTAACGTTTATATTTATTTTCCGAAAACGGCACGTTATTGCTGGATATTGTCCAATACCTTATGTTTCCAAATTATCTATTTTTGACACAACAAACAGTATCTTGTCCAGTATACCGAGTCCTTCGATGGTCAGATGTATTTTTCTTTTCACAATCGAGTAGTTTTATTTTTCGCGGATGAGTAGAAAGATGTTTTCTCTTAAGAATGATCACTTGGCTCAATAACTTACTGCTGAAATAGTTTCATACTAAATACAGGTGTAGAGACGTCATATCTGGTTCACAAGTTCTTGTTTTCTCATCTGCAACCAGTTTCGCCTTTTGCCGCGTCGCAAGGCAGGATAATTTACAATGAAACCCGTTGAGAAAAGAAAACCAGCTCTTCATAATTTATTCATTGTGGCACTGAGACTGTCTATTCTTGATAAAGTATTAGCAACTTTAATTTTATCACCGGGGGAATGTGCCAAGTACCGATAAAAAATTGAGCGATAAAGTCTATCTAGACTGACCTGGAGAGGCTTTCTCTGGCTTCTGTTTACATGCATAAATAAGCGGATTATGGTCAATATAATATATATATATATATATATATATATATATATATATATATATATATATATATATATATATATATATATATATATATATATATATATATATATATATATATATATATATATATATATATATATATAGTGAAAGAAGCATATATGTAAAATATTTTATTGCGCGATAAATGGTTAATAGTTCTGTCGTATGTGCGATATACCTGTTTAATCGGTGTTAATTTATAAGAGTAAAATCGTAGAGGTTGAAAATGATTTGTACGTACCTGATCAGTGATCACCTTTAGCGATATCACAGCATTTGATCAGAATCATCTTGCATTTCTCTAATGCTTCGATTGCACCTGGTGTTCAGTTAGTTATTTGATTGGTTTGTTTCACCACCTTTAATATGTTCATAAAGTGGCATTTGTGTTTCTACTGTGGTGGTTAAATTTTTGCCATAGGATTTTATCATTTATATAAATCGTTGAACGCGTTTTATTGCAGTAGGGGGAACACTTGTTGAAGGGTTTGGACTTTGTGTTGCTATTTCGTAGTCTAAAAATGATTTTTCCGTGCCAAAAATGCTTTTACTGAGATTTATGGAGATACTATGTTTATTTAATCTGCCGAGAATAGTTTTGAGGTAATTAATGTGTTTCCTTGTCAGAACCAATAAGAATGTCGTCAATGCAACCAAAACAGAAGGATAAATCATCCAATATGTTTTTGTATAAATGTTTGAAAGCTCTGCGCTCGTTAGATAAACCAAATGACATTGGTACCAAACTGCGTTATGATTGCTGTATACATCACCTGTCTGCTAGTAAGTAAGTGGTGTTAGGTAGGTAGGGATGATATATATTTTGGAGAAAATTTGTTTGTTATCAAGTTGATTTGTAAAGTCATAAAAGTGTGAATCTGGATATCTATCTGGAGTAGTAATTCATTATATCTAATTGTCGATAGTCTCGCAATCCAATCCGATCACCACTTGCCCCGGTTACCATATATAGATGGTTGGACCACGCACTCTTGGAAGGACGACAGATTCGTTGATCGATCACAATTTGAAACACTTTTTTGGCAACTTTTAATTTACCTAGCGGGAGTGTCCTAGGTTTGCAGTTAATACGAGGACCTTTAGTTTTCATTATGACTCAAATGTAGAGGTTTTTATTTTTTTCCAAGGTTGAAAAGCTGTTTTCTGTAACTTATAATATGGGAAAATTTAGATTAAAGTTTGGAGTACATCTCAATATTTCCAATTGTAGTAAATTTATAGTGTGTATTTTTGGAGGCATTAGTGGTATCAGCAATTGTTTTAATTCCTGTGGTAGCATCAACTAAACGTTTTTTTAATTTACTAATACATTCTAATGCTCTAAAGGATCGGCTTCAATTATTAGTTTTGAGACCTGCCTAGCTTAATTTAAAGAAATAATTTTCTCATCATATGTGTTGATGGGTCTCATTCGCGGCAAACAATCCATGTGATGTTGTATTACGTGTATCCAGCCATGAAGGTCGGCATGTTGTCACCATTTGTTGACTTTTGTCAACTTTTGTCGACATTATTTACTTTTGTAAACATTTTTACTATTTGTATTGACATTTGATTCAGTATCTATTAAAAATGCTTGTTATTTTCCTGATTGTATATACTAATACGACTAGATGATTCGCTCTGAATGTCAGTCATCTGACAAACATTCAGGCCTTCCTGTTTTTCTTATGATTGTGGCTCTTGGAGTAACTACAGGGTTGTGAGCACTTTTCCACTTCTTCTCCGTATGTAAAGTGATATCCGCAAAATTTGCCATCCCTGTTTTAATAGGAATGGCAATGAACCACAATTTATTGTGATCCGGGCTGGGAGTTTCGGCCTTAAAAATATCTTCGAAATTAGTAAAATGAAGCGCGTTGCATAGTAAGTTAGTGATACTAGCGTTTACGGCTTCAATCGGTTTTTGTAGTTGATCAAAACGATTATCTGCTTTATTATTAGTTTTTTTTTGTTTGATTTAATTGGCCTCAATAATTTTCTCAATTGACCACGGACATAGGTGATGGATTCGTATATCCGGTGCAACCAGTATAAACAACACAATTTATACGTACATCGCTATAACCGCTATTATTATTTTCTCAAATTAGGAGATGACACATATTTTCACGTCTAGGGGTCCTTCAAGACGACTTTGTGACACTACAACTCGACCACGGAAAAGGGGGTTTCAACACTAGGACAAACAGGAGTTTACAATGTATTTAAACTAAATATATGTCACCCAGTAATGGTGACAAATACAAGAATATTAGTAAAACTTAAAGTTAAAAAACTTAACTAGTTCGGTATGACTTTATATAATATCGGAAAGTTTTGCTTTAATGATGAGCATAATGTGAGAATATGACGTACAGAATTCCTAAACATATGTTATATCCAGCGTATAGTAATGTCGTTATGTTTGTTGGTAATTCTACACCTTCTTTTAATAGATTTATTAAGGTTTGTGTGTGTGTGTGTGTGTGTGTGTGTGTGTGTGTGTGTGTGTGTGTGTGTGTGTGTGTGTGTGTGTGTGTGTGTGTGTGTGTGTGTGTGTGTGTGTGTGTGTGTGTGCGAGACAGAGAGAGAGAGAGAGAGATACTGGTGGGTTAGCCTCGGAAAGCAGGTTCCATTAGCCACAGACTTTTATAAAACAATTATTCATTTAAAGATTTTTACAAGAGAAACTGATCAACCAAAAATACAATTCTGTGCCATGCACACATTAGAGTTCGTGGTTGATTATATTTTGGGCAACTAAAAACAATATTGTCGAGGTTACAGATACTTGTCCCATCACAATCACAGAACGGGTTGTCCGTTATCATCATCTTATGCAGGTGTGCTTTGAAGCAGCCATGACCGATGGATGTTCTCACAAGTGGGATGTAGAGGTATCTGGGGATGTCTAGGTTACGGTGTATGGAATGATATCAGGCAAAATCAAATTAAGCTGGCTAGAAGAAGACCGTGTAATATTAAGCCAGTGATTTCTTCATTTCTCTGCTTTTTTTAAATTTCAACAACACACCACGCGGGCTTACAGCCTAAATACTATCGTACCGTGGGTGTTGACAAGGAGGAAAGAGTCAGCTTGTTAATTCTGGACTTGAAGGTTTGGAGGTTCGGAGGAGAAGGAAAAACATGTGCCGGCAAGGAATTCCACCACTTGGAAGTCCTCGGGACAAAAGAGCGGGCATAACAAGATGTTCTATGTCTGGTGACCTGGGCAGTAAAAGGGTGCATTCGCTCTGTTCCCCTGGTAGATCTGTTGGGGGCAGCAGGTGGGGGAACTATGGAGGAAAGCTCCTCTGAGCAGTGCCCGTGCAGATATCTATAAAAGAGAGAGAGGTCACCAACGGCACGTCGGTGGGCAAGGGATCGCAGCCTTTGGGTGAGGGTAGGGTCACCGATGAGACGTATAGCTCTCTTTTGAATGGAGTCCAGGATAGCGAGTGTAGAAGCGGCAGCGGCACCCCAGATGTGGGAGCAGTATTCGAGGTTTGGCCTTATTTGTAAAGTATATAAGGTATAGAGATTAGCTGGTGAAAAGTATTTGCGAGCCCGGAAGAGGAAACCTAATTTTTTAACAGCCGCTTCTGCAATTGATGTGACATGTTGGTGCCAATTAAGATTTCGATCCACAGAAATGCCAACAAGAGAAAATGACTCATTACTTTGAATAACTTGGTTGTTCATTGTGATGGGTCTAGGGCTGGTGTATCTCTTGTGAGAAAGAAAGCAAGACTTCGTTTTGGTGGGGTTGAATTGTACAAGATTTCTACTTCCACAGTCTAATATTTTTTGGAGATCCACGGAGACAGAACCCTCCATAAGTCTGCGATCCTCATCTAATTGGGCTAAAGAGACAGGCGTAGAATATTGTATATTTGAATGGAGGGTGCTGTCGTCCACGTAGCTGTGAACTGGGTTGTATGTGCTAGAGAGGAGGTCATTGATGTGGAGAAGAAACAAAGTAGGGGCTAAAGCTGAACCTTGAGGAACTCCTGCATTAATTGGATACAGTTTAGAGGAATGGCCATCCACAACAACAGATATGTTCCTGTTGGAGAGGAAATTTGCTGTCCACATACAGAGTTTTGGTGGTAGGCCATAGGCCGGAAGTTTATTAAGCAGCGCTGCGTGCCAGATCTGGTCGAATGCTTTGGATATGTCTAGAGCAACAATCTGGGATTCACCGTGTTGTTCCATGGACTTGTTCCAAGAATGGGTGACAAAGGAAAGGAGGTCGGCAGTCGATCTGCGCTGACGGAATCCATACTGCCTGTCGTGGATTAGACTGTGTTTTTCAAGAAATTTTAGTAATTCGGTGTTTATATACTTTTCCATCACTTTAGAGACGACTGAAAGGAGAGAAATAGGCCTGTAGTTGCTAGGAAGCGCTTTGCATCCTTTCTTGGGGATGGGTTGTACTCTAGCAGTTTTCCAGTTACTAGGAAATATGTCTTTATTATAAGATATCTGAAACAGACGAGTCAGGACAGGAGCAAGTTCTGGTGCGCATTTTTTGAGAACAATTGCTGGGATCTCGTCAAGGCCAGAGGCTTTCCTGGTATTAAGAGAAGAGAGCATCTTTCGTACCTTTTTAGTTTTAAAAGTGATATCCGTCATTTTATGCGCGACATTGGGGACTGTTGGTGGTTGAACATTTGGAGGTGGGTTGAGAGTAGAATTGCCGGCGAACAATGAAGCAAAAAGTTCAGGCTTGCCCAGGGCGGTAGAAACAATTTCATCCCCTGAGACAAGAGGTGGGAACGTGCTTTTGCAGAAATTATTCCCAATAGATTTAGCAAGAGGCCAGGAGGGTTTGCCGCCGTTGGAGCTTAAGAGGACTTTGTTTTTGAGGTGGTTATTAAACGAGTTTTTTGCCTCAGAAAGAATGCGGACATAGCGGTTTCTTGCGTCGTTAAATGCTTGACGATTTTCTTGACTGGGATTTTGTAGAAGCGTTTTGTGAGCTTTGACCTTTTCAAGTCTGGCCTTGTCACAGGATTTAGAGAACCCGGGCTTTTGAGTGGCTGAAGAGGTTTTCTGTGTACGTGGGATAAATAATTCCATGCCAGCTTGGATAATTTCGGTGACATTTTGTGAGATATCAGAGGGGTCAGGGTGAGAGAAGCAGACAGACGCCCATGGAAATGAGGAAAAGTAATCCCGCATTTCGTCCCAGTTTGCGGAGTTGTAGTGCCAAACGATACGTGGGTGTGATGACTGTGTGACCTCGGGTTGCATTGCGCAGGAAGCAGTGACCATGCCGTGGTCTGAGCGACCAAGGGGGGCGGTGACTGATATCTTATAGCATTCAGGTTGTGTAGTAAAAAGGAGATCCAAGGGATTTGAGCTGTGTGTTGGAATACGAGGAAAGTAAGTAGGTTGCTGAACCATATTGGCTAAAGAATTGCTGACTGCAAAGGCCTCCGCTGCTCTCCCTTGTGGATCGGTTTTTGAAGATCCTAGCCATTCTTTATTATGGACATTGAAGTCACCAAGAATAGTGACCTCGGAGGAAGGATATTCAGAAATCAGATAGTCGGTTTTTTCAGAAAGGTAGTCAAAGAGCTGGACAAAGTTGTTGTCAGAAGGTGACCGGTAAATGCAACAGATGAATTTAGTTGCAGCCCTGAGAGAGAGTTTTATCCATAGTAAGTCTTTTCTTCCAGCTTCTAAATTGGGGAGTCTGGTGCAGGGTAGATTGCTACGGACGTATGCGCACACGCCTCCATGCAATCTAAAGGAAGTAAGGAGCTCATACCCCGGGAAATTGAGGTGACTAGTGGCTGTTTTGGCACTGATTTGGGTTTCGGTGAGGAAGAGGAGTTGGGGCCTGTTAGCCTGGAGGAAATGGTGGACAGAGTTCAGGTTAGAATTTAGGCCACATATATTCGAAAAGGACATGTTAAATCTTGATGTTTGCGCCCCCTGTACACCCCTCTCCAGTAGATCCGAATGGATGGGTATTTTGCCTCCGGAATATTTTATACAAGGAGGAGCCATCATCATTTCTGCTTATAAGGGAAACCGACTCATACACCAGAACCGGAAACGTCCGTTAGGACTTCACCGGCCCCTTGATGTATGGGGTGGTACCTCCTCGGGCGTGAAAAAATCCTTTACTGCTGCTTTCTTGTTGGAAATTGTGTAGTAATCTGCAATTTAATTCATGCTGTTGATGTTTGTTCCTACTATTACTTGACACTGCCATAATATAACACGAGTTTTGTTATCATTTAAAGATATTTCAACTCTTTTGTCAGTCATTGTGGCTGATTTCTCTAGATTGTCCTGGCTTACTGATAATATGGCTGTCGTTTGCGATGAAAGTTCATTTATCCAAAGTGGGCTTAAGACATCGTCGAACAAAGCATTGCCCACCAAGTTTTACATTTCTCGTACCTCAGAAGGCCTTTTATCATTAAATTCATCTCCTGGTAAGACTTGCTTTAACTTCACTTGTTCGCAGTCAAAAAATTGACTAGGCGTCTTTTTAAGGTTACATATTTGTTTTTAGTTAGTATATTTTTTGTAGGTCGCTCATCTTAGGTAAGACATGGCTTTTAGTTATAGCAATAACATGATAATATTTAGTAGAGTTTTGGTTTATACCTATAGCCTGAAATTGTGGCCTATTTGTCCAAACCAGAGTTCCGGTCTGCTTTTCAGATGGTAAAAATTTTATTGAGAGTTTTGATACTCTAGTATTTAGTTGTAGATCTCGTGTCGGTTGTACTACTCAAGTTAAGCCCTATTTTGTTTCGTTTGGATCACGTCGGGGTAACCAGTACTATGATCTCTATATGTTGCTATATTTTCTGTTCTGACTAACCAACTTTCTTTATTATTTCGTCTGTCACAGCCTGAATAACTTTATATCTAAAAACTCTGGACACAGCAAGTGCGTTATGGTAGTGAATTTTCATAAAAATGTTTTTAATGGCACTCTTTTTTTTAATGAAAGCAGGCATCAAATTCGGTTACCAGTATAACCTGTATGGTATATGGTACCATACAGGTTATACATGAAATAAGCTTTTCAACAAGATTCCCAAAAACGTCTTTTGCTTAACTGTTTACAATGTTTTCACGAAAATCCGAAAACATTTTTAAATGACTTATTAAACATTTATTATTAGGCCCTTCACTTCTGAAACACAAAATACAGGCTGTTCTATTTGAAACAATTGAGTTACAACAGTTTGATCTTTTTCTTAATTCAGTCACTATTTGAGAGCGCCCTGCGGATGGCATCTCGATTTTTTCAATATAAACGAAAACCTCTCTGAATGCGTCGTTTGCGTTAGACTCCAATTTTTGTTGGTAAAAACGCCGTTTCACAATTTTTGATATGTGCCCAAAATGTGAAAAGTTACAAAACAATTGAAACAACTCGGAAACAAAAATGCATAACAATTCGATGGAAAACGCAAAACTGCAATAAAAGAAGGGGTGTTCTATTTAAAAAAGAAAATTTGTATCGCCAACGACCTATGAGCCACCTGTGATTGTCGAAATAATTTTTATAAGATGCAGCTCAAATTGCAGGTAGTCAAATTTTAAGCGTTTAATGAAAATCCGCTACCATAACGCACTTGCTGCGTCCCGAATTTCTTTTCTTACAAACATGCATTATATTTCAATGGAAAATGCAAAAATGCAACAATATAAGACGTTCGATAAAAAAAGGAAGTTTGTATCACCAACGACTTATGAGCCATCCTGTGATGGTAGAAATAATTTTTTTAAGATGTAGCTCAAGACATCCTATAATTAACGTATACAATTGTTTCTCGTATCTTGTATAATAACAGTAATATTGAGCTTTGCCGCAGACATGCCTCTTCCCGTATATATGTAACCAGATAAAACCTGAAACTAACCCCGAATATGGGCCTTGAGGACGTAGCTCTCGCTCATTTGAAAACATCTTTTTAAAATTCAAAAGTCGCTGTCTCCTCAATAGCGAATTTCTTGTACGAAAATTTGCTAAAAATTATGGTAAATTAAACCATAAAATACTGCTAAAGCAGCAAATAGAAATGGTCTATTTGAAATTAATTTGCTGGACATATTTAAATAAAATGAAGGACAATGACGGTTTCCACTGTAAAGTTGTTTTCCCTGCAGATTCGCGGGCCTGCGAATTGTGACCTCATTTCAAGCATGGGCTCCTTCACGATCTCCTGAATTTTGCAGTGGCCCCTGAAGCCTGGGTCGATCTTCAGTCTACCATTGCAGGCTAGTCTGTACAGTCCCCCATAAGTAAGTGGGGGGGGGGGGGGGGGCAGCAACACCTCCATGGCGGCTGTTGGGGTTGAAGCCATGGCCCCTGTGATGCCTAGACAAGCCATCCTTTGGTTCTTGCCTAGTTTTTGTTTGGCACCGGATTGCCACCTTAGGCCACCAGACCAGTGCCCCGTATGTTAACGATGGTCATGGTCTGACCACCCTTGTGTACAGCCAGTGGGCCATACTAGGTCTTAGTCCCCACGTTTCTTCATATAGCCGCCTAGTGACAGCTAAGGTCATGACTGCCTTACGCAGTCTTTTTTCAACGTGGCCTTCCAGGTTAGCTTAGAGTCCAATACGACCCTAACATATTTTACCTCCCTGGCCATTGGAATGTTCCTGCCGTATATAATGAGAGTTATGTCTCTCTCCCACTCCCTCCTCCTCGTAAACGGTATAACAGTTGCTTTCTCGGGCCTCATCCCGAGCCCTTGACCAACCGTACACCTTTCCACCACTTTCAGTGCTGCCTGCATGCGTTCCCACACTGACTGTGTAACATTTCCTCGGACTATGATGACAATGTCGTCCGCATAGCCCTGTACCTCATCCCCCCTCCCGAGAGCTTCCCCAGCAGGCCGTCCACGACTAGGCACCAGAGCAAGAGAGACAGAACGCTCTCCTGCAGACACCCCGCCGCGACACCCGCGAGTGAGGTGAACACCGCCCTGTCCCTGAGCATGGAACAGATCCACCTGCAGCAGGTCTCCTCTATTCCACGCTCCCTGACAGCTGCCAGAACCGATCCGAATAAAGTGTTGCTGAAGGCCCGCTCTATGTCTAGGAAGGCCCCCAGCGCCACCTCCCTGATCTCCAGCGTATTCTCCAGTTTTAGCACCAGTTGGTGCAGTGCTGTTTTTGTTGCGACTCCTGCTCTGTATGCATGTTGTCCGCAGTGTAGGGGATATGCTTCCAGTACACCGCCCCTAATGTGCCGATCGAGAGGTTTTTCCACCGTTTTTAGCAAGAAGGACATGAGACTTATTGACCTCAGGGACTTTGCTTGTCTGTTGGACGCCCAGGTTTAGGAATGAAGACAACCTTGGCCAGTCTCCATACCCTCGGAATGTACCCCAGAGCCAAGCTGGCCCTAGGGCCTAGGGTAAGCGCCGGCGCCAGTATATATATATATATATATATATATATATATATATATATATATATATATATATATATATATATATATATATATATATATATATATATATATATATATATATATATATATATATTCCCTGTTGGGGCATGATGGGCATTATTCCATCAAATCCCGGAGATTTGTATGGCTTATAGCTGTCTGGAGTAAAATGCGTCTGGAGTAAAATTTCCATAGTTTCCTCCCCCGAGCTTTTAAAGCCTCCCGTGGATGTTCTAAGGGAATCTATGTTGGTCTGAGTGCCCTTGGACAGGATCTTGTGTAGTCGAGCACTCTCGGGCGTGTTCTGCACTTCGTCGCAGTGCCTCCTCTACGACTACTTCTTGGCGTCCCTCAGTCTTTTGTTATAGGTCGTTAGGGCCTGTCTATATTTATCCCATGCTCCCGACTTTTTGGCCGCGTTAAACAGCTTACGAACCGGCGTCCTCCTGTGCCTGAGGTCCTCTTTTCACCACGGGACGTTCCTGGTGGACGCCCTCATTTTCAGGAGGCAGTTGGCGTTATAGGCCGAGGTGATTGCGTCTCGCACTTGGCCTGCCACGATCTCGAGGTTTATTGAATTGTCTATGGTACTCTTGACCCCCGCAGTTCCTCTGCTAGGTCTGCCCTGTAGGCTTCCCAGTCCGCCTTGCGGGGTCCCGGTACCATACCATTTGTCTTTCGACTTTGGCGATTTCAAACCGGATGTATCTGTGGTCTGAGCTACTCACTTCCCAGACACAGCCCAGTTCTTAACAAAGTCACCCAGACACTGGGTGGAAACTGTTAGTTCTAAAACTTCCTCACGCCGTGTTGTGACGGAGGTCGGTTTATTACCTCTATTCAATATGTCTAAATTTAATTTGATAAAGAATTGTAAAAGTGCCTCACCACTAGAGTTTGTGTCCGAGCTTTCCCACAACTCATGCTGCGCGTTCGCATCCATGCCGATGATGGTCTGCCATCCACCTGCTCAGTAGAGCAGCAGATGATGGTGGGTAGTAACCCACCATCATCTGCTCCAATTCCTTGGGTGGAGGAGGGTGCGTGTTGCCCCCTGGCAGATAGGCTGATCCGACAGTAATGTCCCTCGGTCCATCCGCTCATCCACATCGGATTTTGATCGTTGCCAGGTCCTTGGAACAGAACTTCATTAAAGGGAGAAACTCTATCCCTTCCCTGACAAAAATGCAGGTCCTCGGGTTCTCTCTGGATCTCCTGTAGATGAGCTTTCCAGCAGCTCCGCCCAGTCCCTTGATCTCTCCTTTATAGGAGTACGGTTCCTAGATGAAGGCCACATTCGTGTTCCTCAGAGCCATCAGTAGTCCGGCCGTGGCTGCCCCACTGTGTTGAAGGTTGATCTGAAGGAACCTTAGTCCCATTAACCTCTAGTTGCTTCCCCAGTGGGCGGAAGCTAACCCTTCCCAGGCGCTAGGTTATCCAGAGGATGCCCCCCGCCAGGCGCGCCCGGTGGAACTGAGGCGGGCTCTCCCCTTCCTGAAGAGAGTTTACCGCAGCCTGGATCACGTCCGCCTTCCGCTGGTCTAGCGTGACCTCAGGATGGCGTCTATCAATCACCGCCATCCCGAGGCCCTCCGCAGCCTCCCTATACGAGCCAGTCTGCGCCGGTGTTCCGGTCCTGGCCCTTTTGGGGTGCCTGTCTGTAGTAAGCGTGCCAGAGTCCGAGCGCGTTCCTTTCTGACTCGCACTCCCCTCTTGCGCCTTTACAGGTTTCTCGACCGTCAACGTCCCGGTCGCCATATTCTGCGCCCTCCGGAGCTCCTTTCTTTGCGCCCCGAAAAGACGCTTGGACAGCCGGGCCGGTCCCTCTACCCCTACAGTAGGGTCCTCGCTGGTGGAGGGGCCCCAGAGTCCGCCGACCTCGCTGCCCTCCGGTGTGACCCAGCCTCCAGCTTAGGTGTCGGGGAGAAGTCTGTGGCCCCCAATCCCCCGTATCTACGTCGGTCGTTAGACCTCCAGAGTCCGCGGACGCTGCCGCCCCCTGGCTCGTCTCCGTTTCCGGAATAGACTCAAGGCACGAGTCTGTAGCCGGAGCCACTCCTCGAGCCTCATTGATTTTGGTTTTATATCTATTTATAATCTTCATGTTGTTCCCACGAGAATGAGGGAAATACTGTCCACACCATCAGAACCCCCTGTGTGGTGCAAGGCGGGTTACTCTGGAGGGTTGCCCGGTACTCCAGAGGTTCCGTTCACGACACCATCACCCTGGTGCCATCTATCCCTAGGCACGGGTCACGTGACACCGTAGATTGGGGGAGTTTATTTCTACCTCCACGTCTAGATCCGTCATTTTTAGTTATCAGCAGGGTCACCTCGTGCAGGATGCCGCTCTTCACCGCGCATGACGGTCTTGGGGAAAGCTTCAATGAAAGCTTATGTTGTTGTTTCCACTTCCTCAGCTTGCCTCCTGGAGTCCTTTGGCCCAAGACTCCTCGACCCCATCACGTGCTTTTACAAAGTAAGTTAATTGTGTCTAAAAATGTAATAATCTTAAAGGTATCCTCTTTAAAATAGTTCACAGCAAGTGTGTTACAGGAGCAACTTTTTATAAGTTTTGTAATAGTCCCCGCAACCTTACCTTATCTCCTAAACATACAATGGGACCTTCTTAAATTAATTTAGGTTAAATTTAAGAAACTGATTTTATAAACAATTCATTCCAAAAAATTTGAAATTTTTCTATAACTTCAATATGAAAAGTCACTTAAATCGTGTGACATTTCGTAGGGTAGAAAGACTGGCGATAAATTATTTAATATGTCCATCTTTGTTTATTATATTTAAGTTTCTACTGCACAGTAATGTCCTTTTCTAATAACAACGAATGTCGTTCGCCGCATTTTCCAAATTATGTTTTATTCCAGAAATACCTGGATTACAATTATTCAACAAAACTAAATTTGGACACATTGCGTCTGTAGTTTAATGGCTTCAATCTACGAGTGAAATTTCGTAAAAATAAATTGACTATTTTCAAAGGCAGCATTTTCGAGAACAAAATTTGCAATTTTGCGTGGAAAAACTTGAGCCTCAGAACTAGCCACCGAAGTAAGCCTCCGGAAAGAATTTTCCATTGCAATGAAACAAACGGGAAGTGGTGGCGTAGAAGCTTCGCAAACCATGTTGTACGTGCGTGCGCGCACAGCACACACACATACACAGCCTTGAAGATGGATTTCAAAGGATCATGTCCATTTACCAACAAAAAATGAAAATTCGAAAGTCGTTACTTCTCTATGAGCCAATTTTTCGTCATGAAAATTCGCTTATAACGAAATTGGTAGTGAGTTCTGGCATAACCTGAAGTAATCAATCAGCAAAATCATAGTCGATCGCCATTTTAGCGAATTTTCATTAAGAAAAATTCGCTCCTAGAGAAGTCACGATGAGAAGCTTTTGAAAAAATTTCTTCATATGAGCGCGAATATGGGTCCCTAGAACCCAAAACCAATGCGCGCGCGTGCGTGTGTGTGTGTGTGTGTGCGCGCGCGTGCGTGCGTGCGTGTGTGTGTGTGTGTGTGTGTTTGTGTGTTCAGAAAGATTTCTTTAATGTGAGACATACTTGGTTCTCGTGTTGAACCGCGTCCAGAATTTATGAAACGTCGACGTTTCGGCTCCTGTTTTGGAGCCTTTTTCAAGAGGTAAAGGAAATATGAAAGGACACTCTAAGGCGTCAATCTGCCTACTCCTTAGAGCGGTGGACAAATGTGGGTTGGGTTGTTGTAGCTCGATTACGGGGCCTCAATCTGCCTACTCCCCAAATCTCGCCAGAGGTCGTCTGTGAGGTCTCAGAGAGATCTGACGCCTAGGGTTGAACACACTGAGACCTCACAGTGTCCTTTCATATTTCTTTTACCTCTTGAAAATGGCTCCAAAACAGGAGCCGAAACGTCGAGTTTTCATACATTCTGGACGCGGTTCAACCCGATAACCTAGTTATATATATATATATATATATATATATATATATATATATATATATATATATATATATATATATATATATATATATATATATATATACGTGTGTGTGTATGTAAGTATCCGAGCGATAACTCAAAAATACTAAACTGATTTCAATCAAACTTGGCAAAAATCTTGTTTGGGCGAAAACCGAGGTCGAGTTCGTTAATCAGCCTTTATACTCAAGTTTTTCCGGTGGAAAATCGGGGAAAACTTTTTGAAAACGCTATATTTTTTAAATGAATAAAGTGAGTGGAATGGAATTTTTCCATATATTGAGCATTCAAAGATCTCATATATTAATTTTGAGGCATTTCTCTCAAAACAAATTTGAGTTATCCTGAATTAAAGAAATTAAAAAGTTACGACACGCTCCTCAAAGTTCATTAAGGCGTTGTGTCATCTGCGTAGGAGAGGTCGACATAACATATGTCTTAGTTAGCTTTCTTTGAATGTTGGAAAGCTACAAAATCTGACTAATAAATTGAAACAGCCAGAGTTGTCAGTTTTAAAGTTTTATAAGACAAACTTGGGAACTTTCCCTCGTTTTGAAAATTAACGGTAATATTTATTTCTAGAATTGATTTGTTATATAAAAAGCTCTATGATAAAATCGGCAGATAAAGAGTTTAAACCTGATTTTAAGTTGTGATCCAAACAATAACTAAATAAAAACCTTACAAGTTGAATAAAACTTTTACAATTATAACATTTTTTTGTGAATTCAGTCTAGGGAGATTTATCTATAGATTTGGCATTCTGAAATGACCAACGACACGATTCTTGATCACGTGGTCAGAAATTAAATTGCTATTGGTTTGTTCTGTTGTTTGCATTCTTATAGCGAAATGGCGCGGTTTATGTAGGGTCATATGCCATATAAATTTATTTTTATTTTAGGTTAATGAGAGAATAGGTTGTTTTTCGATTAATAATTTTAGTTTATATGAAAATCGTGTGAATTAAATCACTGCTTTGTTTGATCATATCGCGAAATAAGTGAGTTGTCCACGACCCTAAAATAAGTTATGTTAAATTCTTTCACACAGGAACAGTACGTATGCAATCAGGACTGTTAAAAATTGTGTAAATGTTGCAAAATTTAAAAAGAATTTAATTCTTTATTTAAAATCGAAACTGAAAAATTAATAATGATTATATAAACCTTGGATAAATATCATTTCAAGCGAACGGCTATAGCACGTTGAAAAAACCGATTGTCGTGCGATCACCGAAGTTAAGCAACCACGGGCATGGTGAGTGCCTGGATGGGTGAGCCATGGTAAGACAGCTGTTGACTTTTTTAGATAGTGACATTTCTGTTTTGTTCTTATTAGCGAATTTTTATTTAAAAAAATTAAACTTTTTTTATTTTTAAAAATTCGCTAATAGAGAGGTATCGATGGTGAGACTGCAAACATTTTTTCAAATGAGCGTGAATTTGTGCCCCTAAAACCTGAAACCAAGGTCGGTTTGAATTTATAACTTTATATATTTGTTTAAATATATATATATATATATATATATATATATATATATATATATATATATATATATATATATATATATATATATATATATATATGTATGTATGTATGTATGTATGCATGGGTGTGTGTGTGTCCACACGATAACTTAAAAAATTAGTAACGGATTTTGATGAAACTCGGCAAGATTCTTTATTTCATTAATAGCTTGGATGAGTTCGTTAGCCAGCCCTATCGGACCAGTGTTTCTAAAAAAAATAATTTTTCCGAAAGAAAATTGTATCAAAAAAATAACCAAGTTATTTTGATGAAATTTGGTTGGTATGTTACCCTCGTAAATACCTTACTCCACCAAAACTCAACTTTCTAGGTGTATAGAAAATTGAGTTATCCAAATGTGAAGCATTGAATTAAAATTCGCTACCATAACGCACTTACTGCGTCCCGATTTTTATATATTTTAGATCTAACTAAATTCTGAGAAAATTCTACTGGATCATCTTCGTAGGACAGCCTGTATATATATATATATATATATATATATATATATATATATATATATATATATATATATATATATATATATATATATATATATATATATATATATATATATATATATATATATATATATATATATATATATATATATATATATATATATATAACATTTGGGACATAAGAGACAACAAGCTTATAGTTCAAAATGTGTCGGACACGTGGTGGTTAACTATAATTGAGTTTGTTGTGCCCAGCATCCTCATTCCCCGAGGAGAACTGAATATTTGCTTCCACGTCCTCTTTCAACGTGTTCATTCCTATCTTTACTCTCCAAGATTCTAAGATACTTTTTCTGAATCCTCTACTTACGGTTGTGGAAAACTAGTTTTTTTCTATCATGCTACTTCTTATGTTTGCTGTTGTAGAAGGCACTCTGTAAAATGTACTTCTTTTATACTCTCATAGATTTTAGCTTTGTTGCCTACTTTCAGTAAAATGTTCAAATATTTGTCACTTTATTCACGAAGAGATCAGGTTTTGTGTGAGAAATATAGCTATACGTTACTTAATGCTTTTAATTTTTTGAGAGTGCTGTATATCTAATTGTTAATATATACATATTAGTTCAATGCACCTACGCATTACCTAAATTCTATACATTGTATTAACAATGCATATTAATGCACTTGTTAATTTCTGAAAAAGATCCAAAAAATTTGCTTGACGTAACCCTGATTGCTTCTAGCCTACGTTAGTTGTTTCAACGTATTTTTTCAAGAGCGTGAACATTTTTGTAGTCAGCACTGTATGGTTATGGTCGATCCAGGTTTTTTTTTAGTGAAAACACCATATATTTTACCTAGCAAAACTTCTAGAAGAGACTGTTTTTATTCGCGTTCTATTTTTAATTCTGCTCTGAACTGCATTTTTTTATTTTACTTGCTAATTTTCATAAAATATTTAATCTGTTAGTCTTTCTTACATTAGTTCTGACACTTATCAAAATTTTACACTGACATGACACGCAATGTAAACCAATAATTTAGCGTATTCAGTGTAATATTATAAAACGTTTTATATGTGCCCCCTACCTCTTGGCAAATAACTTTTCTTTCTTTCTGG
>OZ023265.1:88021788-88109288 GCA_964006375.1 Tillus elongatus
TATATATATATATATATATATATATATAAACGTATAAAAATTCAAACTGACCCCGGATATGTGTTCTAAGGAACCTAATTAGCGCTCATTTGAAGAAATTTTTTCAAAATTCAAAAGTCGGGATCTCCTCATTAGTGATTTTTTTTTAAAGATTCACTAAAATTGAAAGAAATTTGATGCAACTCACTTGGGTCTTGTAAACCTGTTGATTTACCTGTTGGAAGGTAGAAAGTAACATAACTTCTAGCGTTAATTCTAGGTACAAGAACATTAATCGGTCTAAGCAGTTCTAAGCAATCTATAAAATTATGTAAAAGTTTATAAAGGAACCTTATAGAAGCCACCTTTCTACGAGACTAAGGCCTCACAACGCCGCATACCTGAAGCAGTGTCAATTTATTAAATCCTCGAAGAGGAAATTCCCCTACAACTTTCACTCTCAGAAACCTCACTTGGACTGACTTAAAGCAAGACTTTTCAGCAGTATAATATGGAGAAAAAAATTAGTGTTAAATATTCGAGCCTGGTAGTTACAAGTGAAAAATACAACGTTTCCAGCGCCATTTTGTTACGGAACTTACTACAGTTTCTAATTATAAAGCCAAGCATACAAAGTGCTTAACTTACTGTTTCATCTATATGTTAGTTGAAAGATAATTTGTTGTCAAACGTAATGCTCATATCTTTTGTGCTGTTACATCTATCGGTATTCGCTGCAAGATGATCTCTTTGAAAATTAGACCACCCTACACTTTGACAAATTCAGATACAGTATATTATGAATCCACCACTCTTCAACTCTATCGCACATTGAAGCCTTATGCAATCATCAACTCCGCTTAAGAATAAATTTTAAGATCGATTGCAAAAAGAAGGTGATTGACCCGCAATACAAAGTTCAAATCGTTGATGAAAATGAAGACGAGTAAAGGCCCGAGGTAGGATCTCTGAGGGACATCCTGAATTGTGTAATAAATGGAATTAAAACCACCATAGAACACAAAATTTAGCCTGCTATTCAAATAGGATCTGAAAAAGACACAGAGTTCAGAGAGGCCGAGAAACCCGCACATTTAAGTTTATCACACACCACATGGTCAATACGATCAAACGCCTTGGCCAAGTCCATATAAATCAGGCCACTCACCACCCTGCCTACCAAGAGTACTAGCAATAATCTGTTGATGCAGGATATATTGGTGACAGTATACCTCTTTTCCGTGAAGTCATGTTGACATAACGAAATTATGCTTTCGGCAGATGGGTTGATGCGATTTCAAATACCTGAGCAAAACTGCATAGAAGAAAAATCGATTTGTAGTTGGAAATCCTGGCCCTATCTCCACTCTTCAAGATGGGAATAACCTTCGCCATCTTCCCAACATCGGAAAATTCCAAATCTTAAGCACTAAGTTAGATGTGAAACTTTGATGTCTTGCTAGGACACTAGCACAATCTTAACATTGAAATTGAATTATAGGGGCTGTGATTTAGGTGTTCTTTTTGTGCATTTAAGAAAATAGATTTGAAGGAAATTCATCTCTAGTCAATAAATCAATAACGAACAAATCATATATAACTGGTAGTAAAAATTCAGACGCAGCATTATGGTAGCGCATTTTCATAGAATATTTTTTTTATAATTTAATAACTTCATGTTCTAACAACCGGGAAATTTTAATTTTGGTATGTAACAACGACTTTATACACGCAACATATATACCAAATTTCTTCAAACCAACTTTCTTATTTTCGGAGGAACTTTAGTTTAAACTTGAATTTTTGGAGTATTTTTCGAGATTAGGAATGTTTTTTATGAAAATTCACTGCCAGAACGCATCAAGTGCGTGGATATACTAGAAAAAATTTGCTTGCGTCAAAATTATGTTTGGCATTAATGTTTTACTACCTACTTTGGAGCTCAATATTTATCTAAGGATTGGCGGTGCATTGAACTACAATTAAAATTAATTTTTAGGTAAATCCGTATATAATATATATTCTTTTTTGTCTTGTTTTGACTCTTTTAAAATAATTAAAACTCGATATAGATTTGTGCAAGTTTTACGAATAATTTGTTCGGTTCCTTTAACGCGAAGTGAAGCAACCAGAATTGGCTATATGGCGTCACATTAGACTGCATTAAGACAGAAGTCTATAGGAAGCTGAATACGTTGTAAGTTTCCTTGCAGTAAGTCGTGTGTTTAATATTTTACCATTAGATTAATGAAGAGTTACATCGTGTACTTGAGCGCATTGTTATCGTTATGGCGTGCTTATGACTTGCAATTAATTTGATGTGCAATTTTGAATACATTCAGGTAATTAAAATCATTGTTTCAAGCCTTTTTCTTAATTAAAATTCTAGTAGCTGGCATAGTAGAATGTTCTTTCTGGTTGTTACATTTCAAACAACGTTTTTTATTTATAAGCAGAAATTCTGGTGGACATAAGTTTAAAGTTTAATATGTTATGTTCATTGGCGAGCCAACGAAAATAAAGCTTTTAGTATGCTTGTGTTAGGCTAATGATGAAAATATATGTTGTTTGGAAATACATAGGTACCTTCGACACAAAACTGTTTTTGCTTATACAAGATGTTCCACAGTACTTATTTGCTTACAGGACTATATATATATATATATATATATATATATATATATATATATATATATATATATATATATATATATATATATATATATATATATATATATATATTTGGTGTTCGAGGTGCTTAGAAGTTATCTAACAGAACGAGAGCAGATGGGGGATAGTCAGGCCACTAATGATTACAGGGGGGTGCCGCAGGGAACAATTTTGGGGCCGGTCCTGTTTTTGATATACATAAACGACACCCTATTAAAGCTTGAGAGTAAATGTACCATTCTGTCATATGCAGATGACACTGTCCTGCTCTGTGATGGTGATGATTGGAACACAACCTACCGTACAACGGTTGATATCCTTGATCAGGTTAATAGGTCGTTTAATGAAAACAGCTTATTTATAAACATTGATAAAACAAAATATATTAAATTCTCACCCACAAAGCCTGGTGTTCAACAGGACCTTCCTGATATAAAAATCGATGCAAACAACTCCTGTATAAAACAAGTGACAGAGATAAAATATTTGGGTGTGTGATCAGCGTCTAAATTGGTATCAACATGTGGACTACCTCAACACCAGACTGCGTAAGCCTATACATCTGTTCTACATGGTGAGAAGTGTTTTAAATATCAAAACACTGAGGATTGTTTATGACTGCCAAGTTTCATCTGTTTTGCGATACAGCATTGTGTGCTGGTGATCGGCTTACCGGGCCACATTTGCTCCACTGCAGGTGACACAAAATGATATCCCCAGGACAATCTTTAACAAGAGACCTGATTACCACACAAATCTACTGTATAACGAAAACACCAATATACTGAATGTATTGTGATTGTATGTGGTATCTGTGATGAATATACGTATTTTAACAAAGAATCGCATAATATTACAGGTCACAAATATATGACTAGGCAGGAGTCAAAGTCTTTATTAGTTGCACCTAAATGCGTAAAAGACGTCACTCAGCGCTGTGTGTACTTTGTCGGGTCAACGTTGTATAATTTGGTTCCCAGTGATTTCAAAAACACTTACAGAGACTACAAATTCAGAAACTAGCTAATTTTGTGATAAATAACCACATTGTATTGGACTATAAACTGAATCATCTGTATGATATATAGAGCTAAAGGAGGAGTATGCTGAATGGCTTTTGTGGTTATGGTGTGAATGCATCGGACGTTGTTTTATTTTTGTATCAATTCCATTTGCAGTAACGGTGGTGAATACTGTTGTTTGAGAGACTTGATTGGTGTTATATGTTGAGATGTGGAAGCATATGTATGGATGTGTAGGTGCGTATGCGATGGTTAGATTGTGTAATTTTGGAATGGTTAGAATGTGGGTTAGTTGTGTGTGCGTGTGTGTATGTGTATGTGTGTTCCATATGTGCATAGTGCGGAAACGTAGGAAAGAAAGAATGGTGAGTATGAATTCTTGTGTTGGTGGGATGGATGGAGGAGAGAGATCAGAGATAGATGTCACGTCACTTGTCTGTGAACTGTGGTAGTGCCAGTGAAAGAGAATGGGGTAATGTAAGATAGGGTAAACAGCATATTTTGGGACTTGTTTTGTTTTTCGATTTTTGTTGAGATATTTTCATGTTCTTTAATCTTTCACAGAACATACATGTTATTAAACTTAGGTGCTCTGTTTACTTTCTTTTTTATTCTATATTATTTAGTGTTTGTAAATTGATTGAATATTAAAATAAATTGTTTGATATATATATATATATATATATATATATATATATATATATATATATATATATATATATATATATATATATATATATATATATATATATATATATATATATAAACACACACGGTGGCACACCACATACGTCACGGGCTCTCACGTCTATATTTGTCGTGATTTCGAATGTATTTCCAACGGAGATTGTGTAGATTGAAAATGACTACAACCTAAAATTATTTTCAAATATACAGGCTGATCCAAAAAAGTGTGACACCTCTAGTATTACATTTAGTTGTTACACAGTATCTAAAAAATAAATCAACAATTAAATTAATGTACTATATATAGTAGTGTATACGTGGTTGTTCATTTTAAGCTATTTAGTTGTTAGAAGTAAGTGTAAAATATAGCTGAACAATTTTCAAATAAATTTTGATAAGATTTGTATGTTTTGTACTTACATTCGTTGCAATAATAGTTCAACATTAGCAACAAATGAATATTTATAACTATCGTAAAAGACGACAACTTAATTTAAAAACTTTTAAACGACGACCATATATGCCGAACACTTCATTTAAATGAGCCAAGTAGAGAAAAGTGGAAATGATTGCTGTTGCAGGTGGCTTTTGCAGCAAATAAGGGGTAATAAAAATTTGTATAAGCAAGTGTTGTAAAGTGTTGGGTTATTTCACAAACGTTGCTGTTTCCAATTGAAGAAACACATTTTTTGTATCTTACCGCCACTTTGATTTATTTATTTTATTTTTACTTGCGATATATCAGATACAGGTGGCCAACCACATACGCCACGTGCTCTCACGTCTATATTTTTCGTTATTGCGAATTTATATCAAACGGAGATTGTGTAGGTTGAAAAGGTCTACAACCTAAAATTATTTTCAAATAGACAGCGTGATCCAAAACAGTATGACACCTCAAAGTTCTGGTTTTTCTTATGGAACACCGGGTGTTTGACAACGTTTTTGAATTCTATGGCTAAAATAAGGTTCACTTACTCCAAGGATCCCTATACCTAGCTATTACGGTTTCCCAGATATCTTGATTTTTCGACGAATGTGAGGTTTTCGAAAAAATCTTATATCCATTGTCAGATGATATCGTAAAAAAAACTGAATAGCTTTTGATGGTGGATTTGGTACTTCATCAACTACTGTAGTGAATATTTAGCAATACTCTATAGGGCGTTCAAAAATTCCAGTGTTATTATCGGCAAATTCAAAGCAGATTATTTCATTTCGTTCAAATGAAACACCCTATTTTTTTTGCTGCATTTCATGGAGAAAATAATTCCCTTTCATATGATAATAGCGTTCCCTATACCCAAGTGCAGCGGTTCTGGCGCTATTCACACTTTCATTATTGTTTACACATGCCAAGTTGATTATTGTGTTCATTTTAAATGGAACAGCCTGTATTTATAGGCTAGTCTAAAGCGATATTCGATTTCCTTAAAAACTACATGAGGCTATCTTATGGCTAACTGTACCAGTTTTTGTATAGATAAGAGTTTTCTCTTGATAACAAATCCTCTGCATCGGATATTGAAATGAATGAAACGTACATGGTTACTTGATTGTACATATGCCTGTGACATTTGTCAATTCTTGTCAATTCTTGTTAGTGATTACCTACTGTACAACTTCTAATTATTCAATTATATCGTTACTCTCCTTTGTAATTCTATAATTTCTAAAATTATTGTGTTTGAAATGAAAACGTACCCTATACAGGAACGAATCGATATGATTCTAACTATTAGTTAATGTCATGAAAATTGTTTACTGGCGTCACGAGTTTACGCACAAAAATATCCAGCACGAAATCATCCATCCAGAAGAAGTTTTGAAAGATTTTTAGGAGTTTTTCCAAGAACTGGAAGCGTAGCACATGAAAAGACCAATAAACAGAGTCCAATTACCGGAAATGAAGAAAATATCTTTGCGGTCATTGGATTCCTTATAGAAAATACCAACATAAGTCAGCGCAAAATCAGTCAGAGAATGGCGTTGAACAGGCAGAGCATTGGCAGAAAAATACAAATTTCATTCCGATTAAATTAATAACTTTCAGATGTTGACTTCAATCGACGACTTGACTTCTGCATGTGGGCATTAGACATGTTGGGTGACGATGAACACTTTTTCGAATATGTACTGTTTACAGACGAATCGACTTGCCATAGTAACGGTTTTGTAAACAGAGATGATTTTCATTACTACGCTGATGAAAATCCACATTTTTGCTGTGGTATTAACCGTCAGAATCGTTGGTCTATTAATGTGTGGGGTGGAATATTAGGGTCAAGAGTAATAGGTCCTTACTTTTTCAATAGAAACCTAAATGGAGATATGTTTCATAGGTCTCTTCGTCAAAGTTTGCCTGAACTTTTGGAAGACGTCCCACTATCTATTATACGGCGAATGTGGCTACAACTGGATGGTGCTCCGGCACATTTTCAAATCGGAGTACGACAAGAACTTAGCAGACATTTTCCCAATAAATGGTTAGGACGAGGAGGTCCACAAAACTGGCCAGCCAGACCTAACATGTCTTGATTTTTTTTGTGGGGTCATGTTAAGAATATCGTATATCAAATGCCTCCGACCACACAAGATGACATGAAACAACGCATACGGAATGCTTTCAATACAATATCGCCGCAAATGTTGCTCAATGTGCTTTGAACAAAGGCTACAATTATCCATTGAACAGGATGGACGTCAGTTTGAACATTTGTAGAACTATGTTTATTATAATTACTCTTGGTTTTTCTGTTTTTATTTGTATCATTTGTTTACCTTGGATTAGTTTCCATATTGAACTTCAAACAAAGCAAGTTAAATTTGTTGTTAAAAATGAAAAATTCTTATTTATGCAAAAACAATTTAAAAAAAAGTGTAAATAGCGACAGAACCGCTGCACTTGGGTATAGGGAACCCTAGTATCATATGAAAGGTAACTATTTTCTCAATGAAACGCAGCAAAAAATATAGGGTGTTCCATTTGAATTAAATGAAATAACTGCTTTGAATGTGCCAATAATAAAACTTGAATATTCGAACGCCCTGTAGAGTATTGCTAAACATTGACTACAGTAGTTGATGAAGTACCAGATCCACCAATCAAAAAGTAGTGAGTTTTTTTTTACTATATCATCATGACCATGACAATGGAGATAAGATTTTTTCTAAAACCTCACATTCGTCGAAAAATTAAGATATCTGGGAAACCGTAATAGCTAGGTATAGGGATCCTTGGAGTGAGTGAACCTTATCTTTCCCATAGAATTCAAAAACGTTGTCAAATACCGGGTGTTCCATAAGGAACAACATAACTTTGAGGTGTAACACTTTTTTGGATCATCCTTTATGTTTCAAAATAATTCTAGGTTGTAGTCCTTTTTAGCCTACACAATCTCCGTTTAAAATAAATTCGAAATAACGAAAAATATAGACGTGAGAGCCCGTGGCGTATGTGGTGGGCCACCATGTATATGATATATCGCAAGTAAAAATAAAAAAATTAAAAGTGGCCCTAAAATTAAAAAAATGTGTTTCTCCAATTGGAAACGGCAACGTTTGTGAAATAACTCAACACTTGACAACACTTGCTTATAAAAATTTTCATGATCGCTGATTTGATGCAAATGCCACTTGCAACAGCAATCTTTTCCACTTTTCTCTACTTGGCTCATTTAAATAAAGTGTTCGGCATATTTGCTCGTCGTTTAAAAATGTTCAAATTAAGTTGTCGTCTTTTACAATAGTTATTAAATATTCATTTGTTGCTAATGTTGAACTTTTATTGCAACGAATGTTAATACAAAACATACAAATCTTATCAAAATTTATTTGAAAATTGTTCAGCTTACTTCTAATAACTAAATAGCTTAAAATGAACAACCACGTATATACTACTATAATTAATTAATAAATTAAATTGTTGATTTATTTTTTTAATGCTTCGTAACAACTAAGTGTAATACTAGAGAAATGTCAAAATACCAACAGCCTTGTTTTCCAAGCATACTACATTTTAAGTCAGCTTTTGAAGTCAATAATTTAAATCGGCCATGTCAACAAAGAAATGTTAAATTTCAAGACGATTATTAGAACCTCGGTGGTTCAGTGGTAACAACATGTGCCTCTGAACCAAAGGGTACCGGGTTCGATCCCAGCGTTTTACTTTCACTTTTGCAGTACATACTGTAACATTAACATCAACCGAGGTTCTGGCATTGTATTTGAGCAAGTTGAATGTTTCCACGTTCCGCCCTTCGGAGGGTGCGCAAAGCCGTCGGTCCCGTGTTCATGCGATGTTGGACACGTTAAAGATCCCTACCATCCTTACAGAAAGGTGGGGGCTTACTGTATAAATATTTATGTTAGATGTCATGTTATTGCGTTCCCTTCTTTACGCTATTTTTTACCTTTGCCAATTAAATAAAGTAATGTTTTATAACTTCTAATATAAGGCTAAATCACCATAATATATTATTCTTATTGAAAATTCACTGCAATAACGCACTTGCTGCGTCCCGGACATTTTTTTATATGAGATGTGATATATTAAATTAGTCACAAAAGAATCCTGATTTCAAAAATGCCATGATCCAATATGCTGTATGTAAGAAAAACTGAACTTGCAATGTTGTCTTCAATAAATGACTACTGATCGTAGGAAAGAATCACCAGGACAAAATGATTTTATAATTTTTGTTGAATTTTCGTCGTTTACATAATATATACAAACTGGCGCATTTCTACAGTAAGGCTTAATATAATAAAGTATATGTTGTACAAGATATGAACAAAAATTATATACGTTAATTATAGCGTGTCTTGAGCTTCCCCTTACAAAAATTTTTTGACAATCATAGGTGGCCCATAAGTCGTTGGTGATACAAGTTTTCTTTTTTTTTTTTGAGATACCCTTATGTTATCGAATTTTTTCATTTTCCATCAAACTATAATGCCTATTTTTGTAGGGAAAAAATGATATCATTCATCGTTTTCGGGCTACTTCCATTGTTTTACAACTTTCACGTTTTTGGCACATATCAAAAATTCTGATACGGCGTTTTCACCAATAGATATCGAAGTCCCATGAAAATGACGGATTAAGAAAGGTTCCTTTATATAATTCGTCGAAAAAATCAAGATGCCATATACAGGACGGTCTCAAACAGTGGCTGAGTTAGGACAAATTCAAACTGTCGTAACTCATTTTTTTTTCAAATGGAACAGCATGTGTTTTATGTTTCAGAAGTAAAGGGCATGCCCTCTGCTTCAACTTTTGTAAAAGACTCTCTATACATAAAGACTCTAGTTTTAGAAATATTTACATTTATAATCGCATAGAATAATAATAGCTCATGGATAAGTTTTTTTTTTTTTCAGTTTTTTTATTTAATTCTAATAACTTGACGCCCTCGTGGCGCAGATGGCTAGGTGCCAGCCTGCAAAGCGAGAGGTCCCGGGTTCGATTCCCGGGCGAGCCAAGTTGACTTTGTCTGGAAAATTTTAAAAAATATATTAAATGATGGGAAAAGAATGTGCTAATGGCCTGAGATGCCGCAGCCAATAATATTAAATAAAAAAAAAAAAAAAATTCTAATAACTGGAATTTGCTATTGTGCGAATAATGTGTTGCCGCAGCCAAGCCTTCTTTTGATTAAAAAAAAGATTATGGAATTATTTAGCGTATTTTCAAAGAAAAATATATATTATCTATCTATGTTTACATTTTTATAATATATAGGTAAGTAGTTGATAAATTGTTTTTCCTGATTTTTTTTTTCAGTGGTTTCCAATGCTTTTGTCAAATTTTTGTGAAATGTTATGAATTATAATTTAACAAATTATTGAAAAAATATGTTTGCGAATCCACGTGTAAAAATTGTTACCAATTTTTTGTGAAAAAAAAACATTGTTTTTCAAATTTTCGTGTAAGAAACTTTTTTTAATTTTCGTAAAAAGATTTTATATAATTTTTGTGTAAGATTACTTAGGCCATTCTTTGTATAAAAAAATGGCGAAACAAATTGTTTGCAAATTTTCACTTAAAATTTTTTTATTTTCGTCAAAAAGCTTTGTGTGAATAATTATTATGTCTGGGGAAGTGTTGTTTTTATGTCAGTTGCTTTGTTCGTGGGCCAGGTAAGTCCGACCGGTTTTCTCGGGAAAATTTTAAGTTTACTTACGTATGTTCGGGAAATTTTTGTACTTTCTCAAACAATAAAGTGATTTTGATGAAATATGGTACATGGTTTCTGTTTCTACTATAAAGGTTATACTACAATTTAAAAATCTATACGCAGCAAGTGCGTTATGGTAGCGAATTTTTATTAAATGCCTCAAATTTGTATAACCCAATTTTCTATAAACCTAAAAAAGTTTAATTTTAGCATGTAGGTCTTTGGTTCAGTGCTAGAATGCTCGCATCGTACACAGATGGCTCGGGGTCGGTTCCCGCTCGGAGCATGCAACGTGTTGTTTTGTTTCACTTTAATATTTGGTAGAAACAATAGTGTACAGATTTCGTACGTTTGGAACAAGATCTCATTTTTGTTTAAAAGGCCTGGATAACTTTATCACCTTTGAGTCCTAAATTATAATTTTCAGCAGACATTTCGTTATTGTTGATATTATTGAATTTTCATGAAGAAAATTCAGCAATAGAAAATTTGATTTTTTTAAAACTTTTTTAGTTGTAGGAAAAACTGGTTCGATTATGTTGACTAAAATGTAAAGGAAAAATAATTGCTACGTTTATAATTTTGCAGATACTTTACTTGTTAGCGAATTTTTCGTAGAACAGTGTATATATATATATATATATATATATATATATATATATATATATATATATATATATATATATATATATCGTACCGATAACTCAAGAAATAAAGGGCCGATTTTGATAAAATTTGGTAGGTGCCTTCCTTTTGTAAGTGGCTTGGATAAGTTTGTTATCCAGGAAAATTTGACCAGTTTTTCCGGAAAAGCTTTGGGTTTTTTTTCCGGAAAATTTTTGTATCTCCGAAAAATAACAAACCTATTCCAACTAAATTTGGTACTTAGGTTTACACTATACCCTACTACTATTACCATACATGTCAAAATTTAGATCTCCAAGTTAAAAGAAAAAAAATAGGTATTTAAAAAAAATGGGTGCCACTGATGACCAGAGTATCGCACAAAATCAAAATATTTTGTGTGGATAACAAAAGCTATTATGTATTACAGATAAACATTAAGGTTTCTTGACGCAAAATGATCAGGATAGAACAGAAACATTACTTTGAAAATGTTATAGTTTGTCTTCTTAAAACGTCAAACTTGCGATTTGAAATGTCAAAATTTACAACTTTAAGACGGAGAACCGGAAACAAACTATGGGTTATCTAGAAGAAATTTCATTTGAAGAAAATTTATTTCAAATAGACCCTTCGCCGATGCTTTCGCAGTAGTTTCAGTCATAGAGTTTGTGGTTTAATAGTCTATACTTTTTCGCGAATTTTCGTAGAAAAAAATCGGCATTGAGAAGACCGCGACTTTATAATTTTAGATCTCTTTCTTTAAATGACCGCGAACTAGGCCCTCTAGAACAAATATATGGTGTCGTGAACGGAACCTCTGGAGTGCCGGGTAACCCTCCAGAGTAACCAGCCTTGCACCACAGAGGTAGTTCTGATGGCGTGGACAGTATTTCCCCCATTCTCGTGGGAACAATATGAATATCATAAATATATATGGAATCAAAACCAATGATGCTCGAGGAGTGGCTCCGGCCACAGACTCGTGCCTTGAGTCTATTCCGGAAACGGAGACGAGCCAGTGGGCGGCAGCGTCCGCGGACTCTGGACATCTCACGACCGACGTAGATACGGGGGATCGGGAGGTAGCTTCGGCCACAGACATGTCCCCGACACCCAAGCTGGAGGCTGAGTCCCACCGGAGGGCGGCAAGGTCCGCGGACTCTGGGGGGCCCTCCACCAGTGATGACCCTACTGTGGGGGGAGAGCGACTGCCCCGGCAGTCCAAGCGTCTTTCCGGGGCGCAAAGAAAGAAGCTCCGGAGGACGCAGAAAATGGCGACCGGGACGTGGACGATCGAGAAACCTGTAAAGGCGCAAGAAGGGAGTGCGAATCAGAAGAGGACTCGCTCGGACTCTAGCACGCCAACTACAGACAGACGCACCAAAGGGGCCAGGGCACCTGTAAAGGCGTAAGAGAGTGCGAGTCAGAAGAGGCCGCGCTCGGGCTCTAGCACGCCTACTACAGACAGACGTCCCAAAAGGACCAGGGCCGGAACACCGGCGCAGACTGGCTCGTATAGGGAGGCTGCGGAGAGCCTCGGGATGGTGGTGATTGACAGACGCCCTCCTGAGGTCACGCTAGACCAGGGGAAGGTGGACCTGATCCAGGGTGCGGTGCTAGCTGCGGTGGACTCTGGATAACCTGTGCCGGCCCGCAGCTGCGGGACTGGCTGCGGGTATCGATCGGGGGCCTCGGTCAGATTTGGGAGGGGGCGGACTTGACAGCCGTCGAGCCCAGGGAACTCCCAAAGAGACGCAAGGTCCTCGTACGGATCTCTGACACCGTCCAGCAGGAAACGGCGATCAGTAGACTGAAGAACCAGAACCCTGAACTGGGAACACAGCACTGGTCGGTTCTAAGCAGGAAGGCAGAGGAGAAAGGACATACTCTCGCCTTTTCGATCGACCAGGCGTCTTACAGAGCCCTTGAAGAAACCTCCTTCAAGGCATTCTGGGGCCTGGGAAGGGTTAGCTTTCGCCCACTGGGGAAGCAACTAGTGGTTAACGGGACTTAGGTTCCTTCAAGTCAACCTCCAACACGGTAGTGCAGCCACGGCCGGACTACTTATGGCTCTGAGGAACGCGGATATGGTCCTCATCTAAGAACCGTACTCCTATAAAGGAGAGATCAAGGGACACGGCGGAGCTGCTGGAAAGCTCATTTACAGCAGATCCAGCGAGAATCCGAGGCCCTGCATCTTTGTCAGTGAAGGGATAGAGTTTCTGCCTTTAATGAATTTATGTTCCAGGGACCTGGCAACGATCAAAATCCGATGTGGAGGAGCAGATGGGCCGAGGGATATTACTGTCGGATCAGCTTATCTGCCAGGGGACAGCACGGACTCTCATCCACCCAAGGAATTGGAGCAGCTGATGGTGTCTGGCAGAGCAGGTGGATAGCAGACCATCATCGGCATGGATGCGAACACGCACCATGAGTTGTGGGGAACCTCGGACACAAAATCTAGGGGTGGGGCACTTTTACAATTCTTTATGAAATTTAATTCAGACATATTGAATATAGGTAATAAACCGACCTTCGTCACAACACGGCGTGATAAAGTTTTAAATCTAACAGTTTCCACCCAGTTTCTGGGTGACTTTGTTAAGAACTGGGCTGTGTCTAGAGAAGTAAGTAGCTCAGGCCACAGATACTTATGGTTTGAAATCGCCAAAGTCGAAAAACACACGGTATGATACCGGGACCCCCGCAAGGCGGACTGGGAAGCCTACAGGACAGACCGATCAGTGGAATTGCGTGGGGTTAAGAGTCCCATAGACAATTCAATAGACCTCGAGATTGCGATAGCCCAAGTGCGAGATGCAATCACCTCGGCCTATAACACCAACTGCCTCCTGAAATGAGGACCTCCACCAGGAACGTCCCGTGGTGGAACGAGGACCCCAGGCAAAGGAGGGCGCAGGTTCATAAGCTGTTTAACGCGGCAAAAAGGTCGGGAGCATGGGATGAATATGTATACAGGCCTATAACAAAATACTGAGGGACGCCAAGAAGGAGTCGTGGAGGAGGCACTGCGAGGAAGTGGAGAACACGTGCTAAACTACACAAGATCCGGTCCAAGGGCACTCAGACCAACATAGGCTCCCTTACAACATCCACGGGAGTCTTTACAAGCTCGGGGGAGGAAACTATGGAAATTGTACTTCAGAAGCATTTCCCCGGCTGTAACATAATAAACCAATCACCTCCGGACTGGGAACACTCAGAAATAGAGGCGCCTTATAGGCGGGCATCTAGAGTAGACTGGACGGTCGCTAACGAGGTGGTTATTTGGAGCAAAATAAGATGGGCCATTAACAGTTTCAAGCCATACAAATCCCTGGAATTTGATGGAATAATGCCCATCATGCAGGGGATAGATATACTGGCGCCGGCGCTTACCCTCATTATGAGTGCCAGCCTGGCTCTGGGGTACATTCCGAGGGCATGTAGACTGGCCAGGGTTGTATTTATTCCTAAACCTGGGCGTCAAACAGACCAGGCAAAGTCCCTGAGGACAATAAGTCTCATGCCCTTCTTCCTAAAAACAGTGGAAAAACTGCTCGACCGGCAAATTAGGGGCGGTGTACTGGAAGCATATCCCCTACACTGCGGACAATATGCATACAGGGCAGGAGTCTCAACAGTAACAGCACTGCACCAACTGGTGCTGAAACTGGAGAATACGCTGGAGAACAGGGAGGTGGCGCTGGGGGCCTTCCTAGACATAGAGGGGGCCTTCAGCAACACTTTATTCGGATCGGTTCTGGCGGCTGCCAGGGAGCGTGGAATAGAGGATACCTGCTGCAGGTGGATCGGTTCCATGCTCAGGGACAGGGCGGTGTTCACCTCCCTCGCGGGAGGGACTCTGCTAGCGGGGGTCGCGGTGGCCAGGCTAGGACTATACAGACTAGCCTGCAATGGTAGACTGAAGATCAACCCAGGCTTTAGGGGCCACTACAAAATTCAAGAGATCGTGAAGGAGCCCATGCTTGAAATGGGGTCAGACTTCGAGAGCCCGCGAATCTGCAGGGAAAACAACTTTACAGTGGAAATCCCCGACCGCAAGGCATGGCGGGAGGAGACGCCTAGCATACCACGGGACGCGCTCGTCTGGTTCACGGACGGATCCGGCGGGGTGCGTGGGACGGAGGCAGGTGTTTATTCGGAAGGACCGAGGGTAAGCCATAGTATTTCCCTCGGAGCCGATGCAACGTTCTTTCAGGCCGAAATGTACGGAATCCTGCACTGTGTGCGGGAAAACAAGAGGAGGGGCTACACCAACAAGCAGATCGTCATAGCCACAGACATCCAGGCAGCCTTTAAGGCCCTAAGTAGCCCACGGGTAATTTCCTAGCTGGTGAGTGAGTGCCGAGACGAGACGAGCGACCTAGCTGGGCAGAATGAGATCACCCTCATCTGGGTGCCGGGTCACTCGGGTGTCAAAGACAATAAAGAAGCTGACAGTCTCGCTAAGAGAGGGGGCGGCAGAGCCATTTATGGGACCAGAACCAGCTCTGCACGTGACAAAGAGCACTGCTAGGGGAGCCATTAACTCCTGGGTCAGAAACGAACACAAGGTGTACTGCTCAAACATGGGAAGTCAGTAATTGAGGAACCCAGTTCAAAGATATATGTGGAGCTGCTAAATCTCAGCAGAGGACAGCTCAGAAACATAACAGGACTCTTGACGGAGCACATGGCCGTCAAAAAATACTTGCATAAAATGGGGAGGTTCGAGGGGGACCTGGGACGCAGACTATGCGGCGAGGGGGAGGAATCAGCCCAGCACATCTTGTGCGAGTGTAAAGCTCTGGACCGCAAAAGACAACTGATCTACGGTCAGTCTAGACCGGAGATAGAGCATTATAAAACTTCACCCTAGCAATCCCTGTGCAGACTAGTTCAAGGCACAGTGATTTTGGAATGGGTGGAGTAAAAAGACTAAGGGCATGCACTATAAGTCAAAGGTTGCAGTGCCATCGAGGCTGCAAAGCTGCGGACAAGCTCCGAGGGAAAAAAATATACATGGTGATTCATTTAGTTGATTCATTAGAGGTTTATAGGAAAATAGAGGAGACTTTAATCTGAAATTTTGGTTGCAACTATAATGCGATGCGAGCTATTTACCAGGGCAACATATACAAATTTCATCGAAGTCGGTTAATAACTGTTTTATTTATCGGTTGGGTATATATATATATATATATATATATATATATATATATATATATATATATATATATATATATATATATATATATATATATATATAACAAACATATAAACATTCATTCAAACGAATCCTAGTTTGCGGTTCTAGGGGCCCAAATTCGCGCTCATTTGAAAACATTTCACCATTGATACCTCTATTAGCGATTTTTTAAAAATAAATATTCGCTAAAAAGAAACATTTAATATTCAAAAAATTTCTATGAAAATTCCCTAATATAACCACTTGCTGCATCCAGACTGTTTTCGTTTGTTGAATCAGATAAAATAAATAAGGGGATTTTTTATTGGCCATCTTTTGTAAATCAAGTTTAAACCAATCGAAATTCCATTGTTTTCTCCACGCCATCTTAATGGGCATAAAATTATGCACTGCTATGCACATTTAAGCAACGTTCTAACTATATCCACTAACAACGAAGATACCCATGTTTGCCCAGGTTCTGTGAGACACCTGTATATTGCTTAACACGCAAGAATGTATAATGTAAGCTAAGACTTTACGAATTTCTGGTATAAGTTTAATTTAAAAGTATTTGAGTAGGTAATGCAGGTATTAAATAATAAGAGTAAATAATACTTAAAATAGCACTTGTATTATTTTAGACAGCGTAAAAATACCTTACTAAATGCAGATGTATAGGCTACTTCTCTAGCTTCACAAATGTTTGTTTTCTTCTCGATTTTGCCGCTTTACGGCATACGGCAGAATGCCGTAAAACAGCGAAACCGGTTACAGAGAAGAACACAAACACTTGCGAAGTAGTCTGTACATGTGTATTTAGTTTGGAACGGTTTAACCAAGTAAGGACAACAACAATTAAGTATACCTTTGTACGCTTAAACTTTACAAATGAAACGATAAATGTGTGTAAAATGTAAATACAAAAATTCTGGACGCAGCAAGTGGGTAATGGCACGGATTTCTTAAAAAAAAAGTTGCATTAAAACTTCGCTAAACATTCTTTCACACAAAAATTCGAAACAAATACAGACAATTTTTGTTTGTCAAGGAAATTCACAGAAAAGTTTATAAGAAAATTTGCTACTACTAGAACATTTTGTACATGAAAATTCGCCAGTGAAATGAATTAACATTAATACGATCTGATCCAAAAACAGACGTAGATTGCGGGTCCACAAAGAAAAGTTTTGCCTGACGATGTCTTAAAAAGCGAAACTGGTTACCGAGAAGAAAACAAGCACCTGTGAATACACGTGAAAAGTATCTTTATATTGAGTACGGAATGGTTTCACCAAGTTAGACCAACAAAACCAACCTGATCTGCTATTCAAATTAGAATTAAAAGTCTTAAGATTTCTCATCTTGTTAATGAATTTTTTCTATAAGAATTTTTTAAAAAGTCATTGCAATTACACAAACGGGTCATATAACTTTGGAAAAAAAAAAGAATAAAAAATTAGGAATATAAAAAAAAACGTTTCACACAGCTGGATTTGGACCCGCGCCAGCTCCCAGTTTAAAAGTATCATATGCGCGTTCTAACGAAGTGGGTTATCGTGCACATGACGAGTGTGTTGTAATGCACGGCTTATAGGCTCGTATATAAATGTATGCTTTTCGTATGTAAATTTATGCTTTAGCATAGAAGCTCGTATGTAAATTTATGCTTTAGCATAGCAAATAATTTCCATTTCAAATGGATTTTTTTGCAAATATTTGATCAAATGAATACTTGAAACAGACATCTAGGATTTTGTTAAAGACCTATTATTTAATCTGTTTCATGCATCATGCCCAGAACTTTTGTTAAAACTCATCAGTTTTGACGTTTTAAATCGTCACTTTGACATTTTCAAAAGAAAGACTAAAATTTTCAAATTAATATTTCTCGTATTTCTTGACCCTTCTGAGCCAACAAAAAATAGCCTTAGTCTGTAATATTGAGTAGATTTTGTTTAACAGACAATATTTTGGTTTTGTGCGTTTTTCTTTTTTAGTTTTTATCCTCAAATGCTTATAGATCTCCTCATTGGCGATTTTCTTCTACCAAAATTCACCAAAAAATGGGTCCCTGCTTACGTGAAGAAGCCTTCGTAACAACCGTGCTGTTATTCCCCGTGTTCGAAATATATTGCTAATGATTGATATGGACAAGCCTAAATGGTCGTGTTTACGGCCAGCGGTATTCTTTAAAAAGGTCATAATGCAAACATTTAAACGTATAAAAAGGTCATATTATTATATATAATAAAGGTATATAATTTCCATGATATGACAAATAATTTATAGAGAATGTGGATACACGGTACAGTATTATTGTACCCATAGAATTGCTGGAAATTTTAAATCCAAAAGTAAAAAGTCTAGACGCAGCAAGTGCGTTATGGAAGTGAATTTTCATTAAAATGTTTTTAATAGTAAATATGTCTCTCTAATGCAAGCAGACACCAATCTGGTTACGGGCATAGCCTATATAGCAGAAACAATGTACCATATTTTATCAAATTTACTTATTGTTTGAAAATGTACAAAAAATTTCCGAAAATAAACCTAAAATGTTTCCGAGAAAGCTGGTTTCCTAGCCAACAAACCTTAGGTAAATAGCAAATTGAGTTATTGAAATTTGAATGATTTAATGAAAATTCGCTACCAAAACTTATTTACTGCGTCTCTATTTTTTTCTTACGAACATACATCATATTGCGATAAAAAAATAAAAAATGAAATAATATAAGGGTGTTCGAAAAAACAATTATGGTGTCACCAACGATTTATGGGCCACGCTGTGATTCTCAAAATAATCCTATAACATGAAGCAGAAGACACCCTATAATGTACACAATTTTTTATCGTATCTTGTGTAATAACAATTATATTGAGCTTTACCGTAGAAATGCGTCAGCTTGTATATATGCAAACAGAAAAAAAACTAAAGTAAACCCGGATATGGATTCTAGGGGGGCTCGTTTGCGCTCATTTGAAGAAAGATTTTTAAAATTCAAAAGTCGCGGTCACCTCATTAACGAATTTTTTCTACGAAAATTAGCCAAAAATTATAGACCGTTAAACCAGAAACTTTTCTGTAAATAGTTTAGTAAAATGAAGGACAATGGCGGTTGAAGCTGGAACTTAAGGGTTTGCAGAAAACTCTTCTTGTGACATTTTCTTTACATAATCCGTATTTGTTTCAGGTTCTTTGCCTAAATGTTGCGAATTTTGACGTTTTGAGGAAAACCCTTTTTTCTTCTTTAAATGCCCCTAACTTTTTTCTCTTGTAACTTACAGACTTAAATTCTGGCACGTGGGTCACTATTTATAATAAGCGTACCAAATTGGGTTGCCCTTACTTTGTTATCTCCGTAGATATATTTTTTCCGAAAGAAAACAAAAAAAATTCCGAGAGCCGATTTTCCTGGCTAATGAACTTATCCAAGCCACTTGCAAAAGGAAGGTACTCGCCAAATTTGATCAAAATCTGTCCATTATTGTTGGAGTTATTGGTGTGATACATATATATATATATATATATATATATATATATATATATATATATATATATATATATATTGTGTGCGTGCGTGTGTGTGTGCGTGTGTGTGTGTGTGTGTGTGTAAAAATATAAAAATTTAAACTGACTCCGGATGTGGGTTCTAGGGGTCCTAGTTCGCGCTCATTTCAAGAATTTTTTTCAAAATTCAAAAGTCTGGATCTCCTCATTAGAGAATTTTTTTAAAGAAAATTCACTAAAGCACTAAAATTCCAATCCTTATTGAATTAGATGCTATATAATTCAGTGTAAGGTAACTCAAAGGCTAAACGGTTGTATCGCGTTACTAGATGCAATATCATGGCGTATTCTACTGAAGTACGGCTTTGTGATACTGAACACTGTTATATGAAGAGCCTAAATATTTGCTGGAACTTCCATGATGTTTACGGTACAAACTCCTTTGTAAATTATAGCTGGTATAGAATTTACAAATAAAACTAGGGAGCAAAGTTAAAAAGTAGCTGGGAACATACAGAGTATCTTAGGTCGAATGATCAATTAGATTATTTTTCAGGTTACATAAATTGTGTGCGACAATGCTGCCGACTGACATCTGTTATGGAGACTATATTAGCCAAAAATCGCTAATGAGACCACGACGAATTTTGAAAAAATGTCCTCAATTGAGCGCTAACTAGGACCAGAAAAACTCCAGTTTCTCTTTATATATATATATATATATATATATATATATATATATATATATATATATATATATATATATATATATATATATATATATATATATATATATATATATATATATATATATATATATATATATATATATATATATATATATACGGCAAGGAAAAACTAATTACAATATCACGAGAAAAAATTGCAAAAACCAAAAGAAAATACAATTCAATTACTTATCTAAAAACAATTACAAAAAAAAATAAAATATTACAGCATATCCTTGAAAAAAATTGAAATATCTCTCTGTGAAGAGCAAAAAGTGTCAATTTTTTTTCATATAACAAATAGTTTTCACGTGCAGTAAGGAGAGGAGAAAATTTAAGTAAATTTGTTCGCAGTGTAGAAACATAAAACGTATGTGTTCCTATAAACAATCTTGAGGGGACATTAAAATTAACAATAGTTCCGGACAATCAACTGTTCATCAGCTTGTATGCAAGCAATATACCTTGCATCATACTGCGGATGAAAAGGCTGGAGAGTCCACAGGCGCGTAACAAAACACCATTTGGGCAACCTTCCGATGGCCAAACACCATCTCTGCGAAAAACAAATGTTTTCATGTACCGACGCTACATTTACTCAACAGCTGCTACGTGAACACTGTGGAAGCGATTCCAGACGACACTTGCATTCTGCAGCTTTGATGTAACAAACGCCATGTATAGCGTACTGACTCTTCAACTTATAAAAATCTCTAGTATTTCGTAAGACGAATCCAAGGCTCTTCAACGCAGATGTAACGATTGATTCAACGTGATTGTTAAATGACAACTGCTCATCTAAATCATATGAAGTTGAGAGTCCCACTATCTTATACGTTTTGTAATTGACAAGGCAACTTCATTGATGAGCTATTTTCATTCGGTGCGCTTAATTTGTGTGATTTTTTAAAGTTCACTTGTTTGTTGGTTGTAAGTGTAAACATATACCGACTTTCAAAAAAATCCGAACACCCAGTAAGGGTTGATTAATTTTAATAAAATTTATACATAATATGTATTTAATCAAAGTTAAAAATTATCACATCTTCAAACAAAAATATTATAAAATAACAAACTTATTTAATAATGAGTGGGCCCGCCACGGTTTCTTATGCATTCTATGGCTCTTCAAAGCATGCATGAAATTAAATGGTTTATGGTATCCTGAGAAATGTCATCGCAGGCCTCTTGAATTTGGTGACGAATGTCAAGTAGGTTATTTGGTGGTTGGGGTAAATTACCCATTCGATTGCCAATCATATCCCACACATGTTCGATTAGTCACAAGTCTGGGAAATGAGAAGGCCATCAAAGCAAGGTCACGTTATTTTCTTATAAGAACCTTGTAGTAACCCTTGCTGTATGAGGAAGTGCATTGTCTTGCTGGAAAGGGGGATGAATTGACCCTTGTAGGTATGGCAGTGCAACAGGCTGCCGTACCTTTTGTATGTAATCATTTTCATTCAAATTTCTATCAATAAAAATTACATGTGACCTGCTGCCGTATGTTATCACACCTTATACCATCACCCTCGTGTAAGGGCCGTATGTCGTTCCACAGCAAATTCTAACTTTCTGCGTTTTCGACGTAACTGTCTTCCTCTTCTGCGACCATCATGTACCCAAAGACAGAATCGGGCAGAACACAACACGATTCCATTCACCATCCCAGTTTGATCTTCCGTTACATCACTCAAGCCGAGCATTACGATGTTGAGTTGTCAGTGAAAGACATAAAAATGATCTATACGAACGATGCCCAGAGGCGCGTATTTTGCGATATATCGTTGTCACAGAGACTCGCTGTAAAACTCCCAACGAAGCATTTCCAATTGACCGTGTTGTGGAAACTCGAGGTCGTCCAGATGTATGACAACGGTTATGGATTCTTTCTTCTGACCACCTGAACCAACACTGTAATACTGTTGACACACTGCTTTCTACGCGGTTGGAAATTTGTCGGATTAAAACCCAGCTTCGCGCATACCAACAATGCGCCCCCCGCGAATCCATTAAATGATTGTAATTGTTCTATAAACGGCGTTTAGGCATAATGACTTAATGACTTAATAAATTTAGCACAAATCGCGACAAAATATTGCTTCAAACTGAAAGAAACGCAAATTTAAAGAGATTATTTTTTGATGAAACGGGATAAAAAAGTTTATACCCATTAAAGTATTTTGTCCGTATTATTATCATTTCTTATCGGAGACAAAACCGATTAGTATGGAAAATTTCATCGACTCTTACTGTGTGTTCGGATTTTTTGGAAAGTCAGTATACATCAATGTAATGTGTTATTATTTACCCTGTCGGTTTACCTAAGTAAAGGATAGTAATATGACATTATGCAAAGTAACTATAGATAAGAGGATAGACAAAAGAAATTTATCAGAAGTTGTTTAGCCAATTTAATGCTCCTAAGTACTAATGTTTCGTGAACATGTAAGTGGGAATGACAATTTACTTGTTTTTTGGTAGCTGCACTGGGATGTTTTTGATACATGTACATAGTACACGCCCACTTAAAGAATATTTTTAATATTTATACGTTGGAATATTGTTGGAATCAGCAATAATTGTAATCTATTAGTTTCTACAAATTCAATAATGGAGTTTTTTAATAATTTAACAAGAAAACACCTGCCATTGTATTAATAGTTAATGTGCTTCATCGGAAAAATATGATTTTTTCTTAAAATAATTTAGTATATTGCAAAAATTAATTAATTTAGTTATAGGGCGTATTTAACAACAGTTGAAGAAAAAGACAATTGCCTTCTTTATAAAGCATAAAATATAGCGGCCTCTTTAAAAAAAATGTCACGTTTCGTGTTGACTCCCCTAGAATGACGACTTTGAGAAATATGTTTTAGGAAGAATCGAGATTAAGCTGCATTGTACAGCGTGTTTAAAAAAGGTGCGGCAATATTTAAGGGGTTGATTTCCCAGGTCATTTTATGAAAAAAAGTTCCCATAAACATAGGTGCTAAAATGCATTGTTTCCCAGAAACAAAGTGTTAAATTTTTGTTGTAAAATAACGATTTTTTTCAAATAATTCAAATATCTCCTCACCGATTGTTTTCAAATTTGGCAGCGTTGTTTGTAGTAATAATGGGCTGATTTGGCCCTAATTAGATATAGATTGTTAAGTCCATTGGCCTTAGGGGGGTGCCTTAGCAAAAATTGCTGACATAAAAATGTACGCCACTGACTGCAATATGATTTGTATACTATTTTGAGATAAGGAAACTAAAACTACAAGTTTTTTGTATCTTGAAATTTCCCCGTATCTTGAATCGTTTACACGATAAAAAAATAAATACCTCCTTATCGCATGTCGATTTATCAACAAAAAAAAGCCTGGACGCAGCAAGTGCGTTATGGTAGTGAATTTTCATAGAAATGATCTGGCACAAAATATTTTATTACTTTTTTTTCTTGTAACATAGAAATCTAAATTTTGGTGTATAGTTTACTTTTTATATCGTAAACCTACCTACCAAATTTGGTTATCACAGATTTTTTATTTTTTAAGATAAAATTTTTTTTCAAATGAAAACTCAAAATTTTCCCGGAAAACCTCGTCCGATTGATTAACGAACTTGTCAAAGCCATTTACAAAAGGAAGTACATGCCAAATTTTATCAAAATCGGCATATTATTCTTTGAGATAAAAATTTTTTTCGAATGAAAATTCAAAATTTTCCCGGAAAACCTCGTCCGATTTTCCTGACTAACAAACTTGTCAAAGCTATTTACAAAAGAAAGGTACATGCTAAATTTTATTAAAATCGGCTAATTACTTTTTGAGATAAGAATTTTTTTCGAATGAAAACTCAAAATTTTCCCGGAAAACCTCGTCCGATTTTCCTGACTAACGAACTTATCCAAGCTATTTACAAAAGAAAAGTATATGCCAAATTTTATCAAAATCGGCCCATTATTTTTTGAGTTATCGGTGTGACATATATATATATATATATATATATATATATATATATATATATATATATATATATATATATATATATATATATATATATATATATATCTAACCCCGGATATGGGTTCTAGGGGTCCTAGATCGCGCTCATTTGAAGAAATTTTTTCAAAATTCAAAAGTCGAGATCTCCTCATTAGTGAATTTTTTCTAAGAAAATTCACTAAAAACCGAACAATAGATAAGTGCACATCAGTTTAAAAAGCATTAACGTTGATGTTATTTGAATGTGTTAATCATTGTGTATCTGTCAAATTTATTGAACTCCCATATCATGTATCGCTATACGAATGCCGAGATCCGATATGCCCTACATTTATGGACTGGCTGATGGCAATGAATTAGAAGCTAGGCGTTTGTACATTGAAAGATTTCCTGAGCGTATTGTTCCGGATAGAAACATTTTCGAAAGCATTCATCGGCGCCTCCATGAGACTGGCACATTACGACGAAGTGAAGGATCTGGAAGGCCAAGGAGCGCAAGAACTGTGGAGCTGGAAGAGGATGTGCTGCATAAGATTGTAGAATATCCAGGTATGTCTATTCGAAAAGTTGCTAAGGCTTTGAATGTAAGTAATGGTACTGTATGGCACATTCTTAAGGACAATTTGTTATATCCATACCACATACAACGCGTTCAAGCACTTCTTCATGCTGATTTTCCTCCACGTATTGTATTCTGTCAATGGCTTTTGCGCGAAATGGTTCAAATCCTTAAACTACTTATGGATATTCTGTTTACAGATGAAGGGAGTTTTTACGAACTGAAATAATGAATTTTCATTAAAACCATATATGGTGTGATGAAAATCCACATGAAATATTTGAAGATCCTTTTAAAACATCAGTTCTCGTTAAACGTTTGGATAGGAATTGTGGGTGACTGCCTAATTGGACCGGTATTTCTACCAGGAAGACCTACCGGAGAGGTGTACCGCAACTTTTTGGAACACACGCTCCCTGTATTTCTGGATGATGTACCGTTGTCAATAAGAAATGTAATGTGGTTTATGCACGATGGCCCACCAGCGCATTTTAGTCAGATTGCACGTGAGTTTTTAACACAAACATATGAAAATCGCTGGATTGGCCGAGGTGGACCTCACTTATGGCCTGCACGATCCCCGGAATTAAACCCACTGGATTTTTCCTCTGGGGTCACCTCAAGTCCTTGGTTTACACTACTCCACCGGAAAATGTGGAGGGCCTAAGAAATCGAATCATTGCTGGGCGTAACTCAATTAGATCTGACCCTGGTGTTTTTAAGAGAGGTTTGCCAGTCAATGAGGAGTCGATTGGATTCCTGCATCCGAGCAGGAGGTGGCCACTTTCAACAGTTTTTGTATAATAAATGGACGTGTGATAAAAAGGTTATTATTTTTTATCGTGTAAACGATTCAAGGTACGGGGAAATTTTAAGAGACAAAAAACTTGTAGTCTTAGTTTCTTTATCTCAAAATAATTTACAAATCATATTGGCATACATTTTTATGTCACTAATTTTTGTTGAAGTATCCCCTCTAACGCCAATGGACTTAACAATCTGTAACTAATTAGGGCCAAATCAGCCAATTATTACTACAAACAACGCTGTCAAATTTCAAAACAATCTGTGAGGAGATATTTGAATTGTTTTTACAAAACCGTTACTTTACAAACAAACAAAAAATAATTAACAGCTTTTTATCTTGGAAACGATGCATTTTAGCACCTATGTTTATCTGAACATTTTTTTCATAAAATAACCTGGAAAATCAAACCCTTAAATATTGCCGCTTTTTTTTAAACACCCTGTATAATCAATGACAATAAAATATTTATTTATCTCCAAATTTACATAGGCTAGGGAATATTACAATTTTTGGTTTATATATGTAAGAACAAAAGGTTTGATCCGGAGAAAATAAAAAATGAGCTAAATCGAAACATAGGATAATATATGGAGTGTTCTATTTAAAATATGAATGAAAGGTTTGTCGTGAAAATATAGAACACTCTGTGTAAATAAGAATAATTTTAAAATTTGAATTGGATATTCAGTTTTTGTAAATAACGTTTTTATTTGGTATCTTATATAGTAACGGTTATATCGGGCTGTCATATTAATGCACCAGCCTGTATCTTACATGAGTACTTCTATCTATATAGCATATATACATAGTTTTGTGTTGAACAAACTAAATATAATTATTGTTTAGGAAAATATTATTATTTTAGTTGATATGGGACCCGACAAGCAAACTGGCTAAAATTGTGACACGTCTCTTCTGATGTGAGTTCGCATCGCAGGCAGAGCAACATAAATTTATGTTTGAAAGCTAATTAAAATACAACCGTTCGATACCATACTGTCTAATCATCCATCCCGCTATTGGCCTATTCTCGAAGCTGTTTATCAAATTAAAAAGAACGTTTGTATAATATTACAAATAGTATGTCTTACATATCTGATAATTTAGCATTTTCTTGTTGCAAAAAGATACATGTTTTATAGTTTTCAGAAGGTGTAAAATCGCACGTTTTTAACCTACTGCTGACGTGCTCAATCTGGAACTAAATTAGTGACATGTCATCTCGACCCGACATTCATAAATCTCAATAAAAAACTAACTAGACTGAAAATATAGTAGATCATTAAATATATTAAAACTAGAAAAATCATCTATTAAAATATCTATAGAAAAGTTGTGTATTTAAGCAGATATATATATATATATATATATATATATATATATATATATATATATATATATATATATATATATATATATATATATATATATATATATATATATATATATATGCGCCTTGTGCATGGAACAAACCTAAATATTACTTACACAACATTCATGCAAATATTTGCCCTACACCCATTGACACTTCACACATATTGCAAGATTTCTTAGTTTTGTTGTCATTTTTTTCTGGAGCAAAATCTAGACCCCTTTCTTTTTCGTCAATATTTACGTCGACGGTATCATCAGTCATTGTAATAGGCTTCTTGAGTTTTTGACTAATATTAATCCGATTTTCTGTGGAAGCTTCTGATTGTAGTCTTCTAGTTGAGTGTTTTTCGATGAGCTATTTGGCGAGGAGTTTTTAAAAACTCGCTCTTGATACTTCCACAAATTCCGGAAAGCTTTGGTGTAATACATAGGTAAGGATTAACACCAGCTATTTTACTCTTGCGCAAAAGGGAGCCATTGGACAAGGTCTAATTTCAGGGTTTACAGTTTGTCATCAACAGTTCTGTAGTGGCGCGTTAAATAGATTAAGATGACATATGTCTTGGGTACATAATAATTCAGGGTAAGATCTTCGTTGAGCCTATACGTGCAACTTCTTATTTCGGCCTTCCTGTAAGGCAAAAACTGATGTGGAATTTCTTTTTTATTTTTCATGATTGTTCCCACGTAAGTCAGCGCCATTTCACGGAATAAAATTAAAAGTTCAATTCGCTAGAACCTATTGACTGCAGTACCGTTTCTATTTTGTATTTGACAAAGCTGAGAGCTTCCGCGAAACTGCAGTTATACATATAATATAAAATAGTGTAAATCAATTTGTTTGTTTATCTAAGTTGACAATGGATTTACGTCAAGTATCGGCCTCCACAATCATGTTTCTATTGAAGTTGATGGTTAACTGAACACGTAGAATCGCCTGCATAGGTATAGCATAATGTTTTTCCTCGCTTATTAGAATCTTTCCGTTGCTATACTTGGAAGTCGAAATGTAACTGTTGAAAAATTAATTGTTTTGGCATCGGTGAATATTAAAAATTCTAAGCCCTATTTAAATAGGCTTGTTTCTCATATACATGCGAAAGTTAACTTTTCTTGTGAATCCTACGAGCACCTTGTCAATACAGGTTAGTTTCCTAAAGGGTACAACTTCTAGCGATTCTTTACCAAATCTTTGAAGGCCCAAGATATTAGGACAGCTGCTTCATTTTCACTTCTTTGGGTTCCATTTTCTCTATTGTCAAAACATAGTCAAGCTAAAATAATGTACACCCTCTCACGAGACATTACACGACGACAAATGTTGCGTTTAGTGCGGTATGTTGTAAATGTGGATTAAACATCTTTATCGTTGGATCTGAAAACTAAACTGTAATATAGTATTTCAAAAAATGCCAGTGACTCAACTGTAGATCTTTCAATTCAGGCTTAGCTTCACGTTTAAACTTCTGTTTGGTTTGTATGTTTTCAAATGGTTACTAGGATATTATTTGAAAGCAAGGCAGCCATATGTGTAATGGCGCATCGCCTCTGAGTCCTGTCATATGAGAAATTATGGTTTGGAGTACGAGAGCTACTTACAAAAGATTTTAATAACCACTTGAATCGGCCACTCTCAGCTGCAATCGGGGTAAATCAGTATTCACCTTTCTTCGCAAATTTTTATATGTAAAAAATAGTTATAAGCAAAATAAAAGCTTATTAAATAATAAAGTGCTCTACAAACACGATTACATGTATATTTTTGGTCACATTTGCATGTACTTCTTAGACTAACAGTCATCTAAATTTAATCAGTGTTGCACGACTTACAAATTCTCTAAATTACTGAACATAACGACATCTGGCCTGACGAATTGCCCGTAAGTCTACTTTTTTTTAGCCGATGTGTTGGTAACTATTCACATATCTACCAATAAGCACAATCAACCTGGTCGGTACACGTACTTAGTTTACTAACTTAGCATTTGAAAAACCGCTCAAAACAGGACTAAAGAATTTCGCAAAAAGCTGTATTTTTGGTATTAGCTTCATTATAAAACATACAGTAATGTCTCAAAAGCTACTATTTACGACACTCCTGTTAAGTTTTTTAATCGCTTTCGATAACAACCTGGTTGTTTCAACTGAAGAATTTCTGTAATTCAAGTGCTTTGGTCACTGTTTTCAGATTTCAACGAGTTAATCTAGGAGAACCATAATTTTGAACAACAATTTTACTCAACCAACTATTTATAAAAATGCTTTAACTTTTCATTTGCTTTTAAACAAAAACACTTGTTAATTTCTTTTATGGGTGACATAATCTCGAGAACATCATCAACTTTTAGACACAACTACATAATGCTACGCAATCGAAACAAAATTATCCATTACTTTTCACACTTTGAAAGATAGCACAGGACGCCCAGAATAGTACAACATGTCATTGAACAACAAAAGGACGCACACTGGATGTCCGTTTGTGGATATTTCTCAACTGATACCGGTTACGGACGTTCAGTGAATATTCCTTTTGGGACGTTATCGTACTAATAGCTATTGTGGATGTCCATTTTTGGACGTTGCAAAATGATGCCGGTTAAGGACGTACCATGGATTTCTGTTTCTGGTCATCAGAAGATAATCCAATTTGTGGATGTCCAGTAGGTGTCCGTTTTGGTACGTTCCAACATGTTTCTATAACATTTAGCATCGGCTGCTTCGGAAAGTAAGCGGTTTAGGACATGGCATCATAGAAACTTTTCTTTCTAGATATTTTATGTTTATTAATACTTTCACATAGCTGCCCCTTTACACTGTTATGTTACGCTTATGCCTTTAAAAGACTATTTACACAAAGACTTGTCCAAAATGGTCTTTAAAAACTAATGAAGACATCTAAATTAATAACATCTTTGATACCTCTTTACACAAAATTTCAAACTTGGGACATTTATATATATATATATATATATATATATATATATATATATATATATATATATATATATATATATATATATATATATATATGAATTATATTTTGTCTAATTTAATTGAACTGTTGACGTTACGTGGGTAACTAAACTGCGGGTATTTAAATGGCCTGCTGGCCTGCTGGTTGTATATGTTGACTACTGGCATATACGGGAATAGCTTCTAACAGTTTTTGTTAGACATAAGTTTACTAAGAGGTCAGCCAGCTGGAGGAGATCTTCAAGCTCTGTATAATCTGAGAATTAGTAAGACGAGCAGCACTATTTAAGTAAAGATGGCCAATTGCTCAAGAAATACGACCGGACAAAATATAATACATTACACATTTTTGTAGGGGATTTAATAAGCATTAATTTGGTTCATAACTCTCTTTTTTTGCGTAAACCTAAAAATAAGCAAAAAAACTAACGAAAAAGAGTTTTGGGTCTCTTTTGTTTCGCTAACGGGTGAAACGCCAACATCGCCGAGAAAGGAAACTGCAGCACCTTTAAATGCCATATCAATCAATTAATATGTGAAAGAGAATATTTTGTCTAAATAATTTTTTAAACTTGGGGTCTGATCGAATAATTAGATTATTTGGTACCTACTTACTGAATGTTTAAGTTTTAGTGTTTAAACTAATTTTTTCTTCTTTTTTCCAGACGGGCAGTGTGGTCCTGGAAGATTTAGTTGTGGAAATCGGGAGTGTGTCTATGATTCTCAAGTATGTGATGGCAATAAAGATTGCAGCAACAATTATGATGAATACAATTGTTCACGATCTTCAGGTATGGTTTACTTAGCTAAATGGCATTGATGTATGTTAAGTTTGATTGCCTAATGCAGCTTACAGTAGAATACATTTTGGTGTATGTTTTATTACTATCATCAGCAGTAGCTTAGTTTAAGTTATCATTTGTCTTGAATTATTGTAGTCTTGCAGCATGTAAGAAGCACATAGTCATTCTTATTTTGACTTATATATTTACATGTACCTACCTAACCTCCCAACAGTTGGATGTAGCAGTGAAGAATTTATGTGTCATAATGGAAAATGTGTACCTAAAGCTACCAAATGTGATCGAAAATATGACTGTGAGGATCAGTCTGATGAGCGAGATTGTTGTAAGTTTTAAGTGTACTTCGTTTGTATTCTGAAATTTAGCTGTTGGTGTCTTCACTTCCTACCATTATCTTATCTTCAGTTGTCTACCTCCTGTCATCTATTTGATGTTGTACCTAACAGAAAGTATACATCAGTTGTTAAAATCCATTTTATTTACATTAGTCCAAATAGAGTGAAATATTTGTTTGTTTGCCTCATATTTTTGTTAATTGCCAGGGGTGGGGCTGGTATGCTTTATCCGCTATTTCCGTGGAATATGCAATTTAAGTATAAAGTCACATAACAGTGGCTATTCACTTTAAACCGCGTTACTTTTCCATAACTTCAGACAAAAACAAAAAGTGTCATTTGTAAAATAGATTCATAAAGCCACATTACAGTGACTACTCACTTTTAGGCACGTTGCCTTTCTATAACTTTTAACAGAAGCAAAACAAAGTGTCATTCGTAAAATAGATGTCAAAATACTAAAAGTTTAGTCTGTATCAAATTTGTCAACAGAATGTTATTTTTCAAATCTTCTAAATTATGCATTAAACTTAAAAACATTTTTTAGGTATCGTAAGGCAGAAAACCCCTAAGGCGTTGAATTGCAGGACCTAGATGGACACAAGCCCACCACTCTGTTATCAAAAAATTCTAGCGTGTGGCCGTCCACCGTCTTTTATCCCTGAAGTAGCTTGTTTCAACAGCCAGATTACTCTCCTCAGCTGTTTCGAGAACTGGTAATTGATAATTTATGGAAACTCGTTCCTAAAATTTTGCTTTGTGTAGTTTTACTGAATAATTACATTCATTCTTTAAACTCTTCTTTTTAATGTGCCTTCTTTTGAACGTTATCGATCATCACGAGTATTTGTACTTTGTTCACTGCTACTCTAAAAAAGCTGTTTGACATGCAGTTGAACCACTGTCTTAGTTACGAAGCCAACAACATTATTCTTTTTCCCACACTGCGTGTCCCAATGAATTTGCATTGGATGATTATTATCAGTAGCTGGCATCTCCCTTCTCTAATAAAATGACCTAAATATTGTAGCTTTCGAACCTTCACTTTTGTGCTCAATTCAGCATCATTTGCTAACCTTTGTACGACTTCCTTGTTGGTAACTCTTGTTCATATAAGGTATTTTGGGGATTATTCTGTACAGCGCCACAGGTGCATCTATTATTTTCATTGTCTCATTAGTTGGGGTTGCATATAAAATGATGGTAAATATAGGAGACAACCGCACCCTGGTTGAAAATAATTATTTTATTTTTAGGAATGCATGACGTGCTATTGCGATTCTCGCCTTTATTCGCTTTATAAGTTATTGGTGTTAATTAAAGGTCCCAAGTATTTATGTGTGTAAACCCTCTTTATGATTCGATTGACTACGTTAGGTTTATGTTTTCTTTTACTTTTTGGTAAAAAGACGGAATTTTGTTTTAGACAGTTTCATTTTTATATAAGTTACTGACCACGTGGAGCTTTTGCACAATTTTTTGCTGATCCTCAACTAACAACACCATGTTGCCCGCATATCGGGTTATTTATATGTGCTCAGAATTATACCACGGTTTTCGTTATACACTGCCTCTTTTATGATGATCGGTGGACACAAATTGAACATTAACTAAGAGTGGATACATCATTGTCTTACCCCTCTTCCTATTCGGAGGTCATCTGTGTTTTTCGTTTACCCGGAGGTTTGCAACCTAAGGATAATGCAGTATCTCTATAATCCTAATGTCTCGTATATCCACTTATGTTTCAGTAAGGATGTTCGTCTGTTGGTCATGCCGAACCCTGTCAAAGGCATTTTCATCTTCAATATAGCAGGCATATATATTTTTGTTGAGCGTTAGGTCAGGACATTTAAACTGCGTGCGGCTTATGCCACCGTCTACTTTTTATATATGCGATTGTATATAGACCTATAGTGAAATTTTAGCCAATAAGGTATAGCATAGTATATTTTTTAAACATTTTATCGTATGGCTCATTAAGCTGACGATTCTGTGATATTTACTTTTTTTGCATTATTTTTCTTCGGGGCTGGCACGAAAGTCGACACTAGTAATTCTTTAGGTATATCTCCAGTTCTGCAAACTACGTTATAAAGTTCCGCGACTATGAGTACGTGTTCTTTAAAAATAAGCTTTCAAAATTCTACAGGTAGCTCATCTGGTCTCGGACCTATTTACCATTATTCACGATTTTCTGTGCACGAAGTACTTTCCATTTGTTATTAAGAGCTTATTTCTCTTTTGTCCCCTGTCGATGTCATTCGGCTTTTGGTAAAACAAACGCTTTCGTTTTCTTCTGTATCTGACGACGTAAATGTATCATATCCCTGTTTGTCGATTATCTTCATTTTTCTCTACTCCTGTATTATTTCTTGTATTTCATTTGCCATTCACCTCTTTCATTTCTATCTTTCAACATAATATTTCCCACCTCTAGGACTTTTATTTTAATACTTGTCTATCTGCTGTCTCAGTACTCTTCATTAGTGCGAGTATGCTTATCGATCTGTAATTTACAATTTCATATTTTATCAGGTTTAAGTCTAACGTCGTTATTCTTTAACTTCGTAATGTCTGCTTTGCCACGTGTCTTCGGCTTTGATATATGTTTTAGGGTTTGAAAGTTAATACTACTGGATTATGATCACAGTTCACGTGTGGTCCTAGGTAAAATTTGGTTCATTTGATGTTATTTCTAAATATTTTTTCAATGAAGATATATCCAATCTGGTTTCATACTATTCTTTCTTCAGCGTCTTGAAATGGCCTCCGAGTGGGGCAATGTATACCACGTATTTGCTACTACAATTTATTTTTTCTGAACGTACTCAACCAGTCTACGTTATGAGTAGGCTTACCTAACTATAATACTAACCCCATAGAGTGATTCTACTGATCGTTGTTTCCTGGATAGAAAATTGCATCATCATCTGCGCATTTACCATTGCCTGGCCATCTGACTTCAGTGATTCTAGTACATGTATTGATTTTGGATTCATTTATTTCCAGTGTCAAGTTATGTATTTTACCAGATTGAAAAAGACTTGCTACATTCCATGTTCCTATGTTAATGTTCCTCCCGTAAATTCGCACGCCTTGGTCACTTAAGGTCTGTCGATGACTAGGGGCCATTTCTTTACATATAATTATAGTGATGATACTAGGGAATAATAGTGAAGTAGTTTTCCATTGCCTTCCCAACCGTTATACATACGCCGCTTCTGTGAGTATCACCACCCCGCCGTTTGTTGTCTAGACTCATAGTCAATCTTATTATATTGTGGCCAGTTTTGCTGCCGCAGGTCAGATGCTAGTTTTGGTCCTCTTCGGGTATTTAATTTCCCTGGTACCTGAAGATGTCCCCATGGAGGGCTAGAAACGCTCTTCAATTTTAAAAGTAGCTTTCTAAAACATACAGTATCTGTTCTGTAGTGAACACCATGTCTAAACACTAAGTATTAATTACGATTTACGTTATAAAACCACTTTCAGCAGCCCGTTCATAAATTTACCCTAAAAATCCAACGCCATCAAGTGACATTTATAATTAATTAAGGTATAATTTATTTGGCCGCTGTCACTACAAATTTAATTTTGTAGAATGCAAGGCAGAAACCATAGTTTTAACTACATAGCCACTGTGAAGGTGTTTTGAGGCAACCTTTATCACAATATATCAAAAATTATCTTGGTTAAACGTGGTACTGACAATATCAATAACGTGCAATGTGCTATTAATTCTGTAGATAAAATAATAAAGAACTACATGCTTTAAAATTAAGATAAAAGAATAACGTTTTATTAACAAACAAAAAATCAGTTGGTGGCGGTACCACAAATGCAAAAATAAATAACAGTTTAACAAGTTATACAACAACTGAGAATATAAAATATACGTGACGTAACTCCCCTACGGTTGCTAAGGAAACATCAGAATTGCGATCAAAAACCTATCCCATCAAACTGTAGGATTAGCTATGTCAGTTTCAATATATATATATATATATATATATATATATATATATATATATATATATATATATATATATATATATATATATATATATATATATATATATATATATATATATATATATATGTGTCCTATTTAATATGAGATTAATTAATATATTATTTTGTATTTATAACTCGATTTTGATGAACAAAATATCAAAAAATATAAGATAAAAACCTATTAATGCTGTGAAAATTGTTCTCTATGTCACCTGACTAATGTACTTTTTCTATGTCAAAAAATAGGAAAAAGGGTTAGGACCATTTTGAGGAAGAAAATAAGTACTCCACTGTATTCGGCATCCCTCAAAATAGATATACACCAAATTTCATCAAAAAAGAAGAATTATCACCCAGTTCAGAGAGGTTTATTTGTGTGGCCCTTCTCATATAGAAACACCCCTGTAACTTTCGTATTTATAGCGCGATTTTTTTAACCAGATCTCAAACAGTATAAAATGAACAAGTCAAGTAAGTATAGATCCTGTGAAAATTGTTTCTTATGCCATTCAATCAGGGCCTACTAAAACTATTTTCATATGTCACAGCATTTATAAACTTCTTTTATTCAACTTTTGAGATGTTGTCGTTGACTTTCATAGTTTCCTCACAATAGTTATTTTTCTATGAAATTTTGTAGGTAACAGTTTTGAAGAATGCCGAATCCAGTGGCGTACTTATTTTTCCTTAAACCAACCATAAACGTTTTTTATAATTTTTGACATAGAAAAACTGCATTAGTCAGATGCCTTGGTCAGGTGACAGAGAACAATTTTCACAGCATTAATAGAGTTTTTCATCTTATATGTTTTGATCTTTTGTGCATCAAATTCGAGTTATAAATACAAAAGTTACAGAGGTGTTTCTATATTAAATGAGCCTCTCTCTCTCTCTCTCTCTCTCTATATATATATATATATATATATATATATATATATATATATATATATATATATATATATATATATATATATATATATATATATATATATATATATATATATATATATATATATATATATATATATATATATATATATATATATATATATATATATATGAATTTTCATTTATACTTAACGGTACACAAATTCCAACACAAACATTTGGAAGATGGGAAGATGGTTATTACTTTTATAAGGAAATGCAGAAAGTCTTAATTCATATAATTACTTATAGAACAATAACCATCGCCTGACCAATTCAATAAATTAAGAGATTCAAACGAAATCTATTAAAACAAACTTAACATAAGTAAAATCTATAAAATGTAACAAGGAATATATAAATATTTAATGAAAAAGTCTAGACAGGGCAACTGCGTTATGCTAACGGATTTTCAGAAATTATCTACACTATATTTGCAAAAATGTTGTGTGTATTTGTTGGGGTGGGAGGGGGATGCGCTGGTGGGCGCGTGTATTGTGATACCTTATTCGTTAATGCACTTGCTGTGTCACTGTTAGTGAATTTTTATTTTCAAAAAAATCACTAATAGAGGTATCGATGGTGAGACTTTCCAAAAAAAAATTTCAAATGAGCGCGAACTTGGGCCCCTAAAACCCATATCCGGGGTCAGTTTCAATTTTTATATGTTTATATATATATATATATATATATATATATATATATATATATATATATATATATATATATATATCCAACCGATAACTCAAAAAATAATTACCCGATTTCGATGAAACTCGGCAAGTGCCTTTCTTTTATTAATGGATTGAATGAGTTCGTCAGCCAGGAAAATCGGACAAGGTTTTCCGGGAAAATTTTCATTTTTCTTTCGAAAAAGAATTTTTTTCCCAAAACTACAAAGATATTTTAATGAAATGTAATAGAAAGTTGCCTTGGGAAAGACCTTAGTACATACCAAAATTCAACTTTCAAAGTTTATAGAAAATTGAGTTATTAAAATTTTGAATTTTCTTTCGAATAAACTTTTTTCTCCGAAAATTACAAAGTTATTTTAATGAAATATGGTGGGTATGTTGCCTTAGGAAAGACCTTACTACCTACCAAAATTAAACTTTCTAAGTTTATAGAAAATTGAGTTCTTCAAATTTGAAGAATTTAATAAAAATTCACTACCATAACGCACTTGCTGCGTCCTGAACTTTTTTTAATTCGTTTCTTAATTAGGCTTATAAAAGTAAAGTGTTGACGCAGGTGCGTTATACCGGCGAATATTTATACAAATGATCGTCAACTTTTTTATGAACATCATATATATATATATATATATATATATATATATATATATATATATATATATATATATATATATATATATATATATATATCAGACGGGTAGGTCAGAATTTCTCTAGACCTACTAGATTTTCAGTTTCCATAGCCAACTTTAGTTTCTTTCATATGCGTCATACTGAATTTTAATACCACTTGATAGAGTAAAAAATTACGAATCCAGCGATGTATTACACATGACACATCCGACTTATTTATATGCCGCTATACAATATTTCATAAATGCACAAATCAGGTTGCCACGTGGTAATGAAACGAATTTGACGGTTTATAGCTATTTTAGGTTTAATCTAATGATATAAATTGTTGGTTGTAGTGAATTGTGGATAATTTTTTTTAAAACTTGTTTTGGTCTCGAGCAAAGCTCTTTTAGCCACGGCAACTCCAGGTCAACAACTAGTGCTACAGCTCGCTACTATAATATGATGTTTTACATTAAGAAAACAAAAAACAAAAAGGATTCTCTCTGCTTTCGTCCACCAAGCTCAGCAAACAAACCCTCAAATTTCCTTTACTTCATGTAAACCAATAATAATTTACGAAGAGAGACTATGCCCATCATACTTTACATTTTGTATTGTGGATAATAATGACAACATACTTATTAGAAAAAGTAGATCTGTATAATATTTGTATCCGGAATTATAGAAATTATATAGCTGCATGACGAAGTTATGCTAACTTGTATCCTGAAAGGCGGAAACCACTAACCACACAGGGGACAGTGGACATTGAAAATTTTTGTAATTTGGTGTGGTTGTTATAATTTGCTTTTAAAACAATGTCAGATTATTAGGTACTGCTACTTCATGATGCAAACTGCTCACTGTTTATAAAAAGGCATAAAAAATTGAATGCAGGATTATTCATGAATTGATTTCATAGGCTCCGGCAGAAATATCAGGCCACTTATGATATTAAAACATACAAATAGGCTGCCAACCTACCTCTTCAATTTTATGTCCGTTGTATGCATGCAACGCATTACCAGCCAATGTCAGAAAGATATTACTTGATTCTTTGAAAATGTTAGAATCATTCCATTATAACATGTTAATTTAATTCGAGACAATGAAATTTTGAACCAGCAGTTGAAGGTTCTCAATCCGTATGACATGCCATGGCAACCTGATTTGTGGTAAGTACAATCTGGGAACCCAATTCTCCACAATTTTTCAGACCTGACGATCCTTTCGCTAACAAAGTTAGCATCATCAGATGGATGAGCAAACTAAACGAATATTCGCTTATTTCGTATTTTTTCAGTTTAGTCATCCCGCTGATGATGCTAACTTTGTTAGCGAAACAAAGGTCTGAAAACTGTATTGCGATGAACTGGCTTCTCCAAATTGTACTTATCAGTACTCATCACAGGTTCCAATCTTCACTAACTGCACCTTATTTGTGTTCATGAAAGTTTGTGGTATATAACTGAGTCAGATATAGGTCATGTGTGGTACATAGTTAGATTCGTGGTTTTTTACTTTTAACAGCATGAAAATCCAATATGGCGTCTATAAGATAAACAAGAGTTGGCCATAGATACTCAAAATCTAGTAGGCCGAGATAAATTCGAAGCTACTCGTTTGATAGCTCGTAGTCAGTTATGGAAATCATTTAATTCCAGCGACATTCGATGTATCAATAAAATAATATAAAAGAAATAAGAATATGCAGCTTTTCAGTTTTTTTAAGGATAGTTCTGCAATGATACATTTTCAAAATTTGTCTTCAGGCTATGAATAAGCATACAATAGCGCTAATGCGCCCATAACAAAAACAAAGGTTGGCCATGGAATCTAATAGGCCGAGATAAAGTCTAAGCTACCCGTTGGATAGCTCGTAACCAGTTATGAAATGCCACCAATTTTAGCAACAGTCAATTTGACAATAAAAAAGATATCAAAAAATCAAAAAATAAAATGAGGGTGCGTGCGTGCGTGCGTGCGCGTGCGCGCGCGCGCGTGTGTGTGTGTGTGTGTGTGTGTGTGTGTGTGTGTGTGTAGAGGTGTCCCGTATCGTGACATTCAAATTGTATGAGCATATAGTAGGCTTAATTCTAAGACATAAAAACACAAAATTGGAAGTTCGATTTTTATTCCTTCCGAAGTTACGAACCTGAGAAATATAAGATTTAAATTCTAAAGCCATATAAAAACTTAGTCTATTTCAGCAAAGTTTACTTGATGTTTTTTGTGACACCTTTTTTCTCTGTAATGCCATGCTATGTTCGACACAAGAAAAAAAACTCTGGACGCAGCAATTGCGTTATGGTAGTGAATGTTCATTAAAATGTTTTTATTGCAAATATGTGTGTTTTCTTTTTAAGAAATCAGGCATCAATTTTGGTTACCAGTATAACCTATATAGTAAAAACAGTGTGCCATGTCTCATAAAAATAACTTTGTGTGAAAATGTACAAAAATTTCTAAAAGTAAACTTAAAGTGTTCCCGGAAAAACTCGTTTCTTGGTCAACCTTACAGGTTAATAGCAAATTGGGCTATTCAAATAAACGATAAACTCTATAGCTAAGACTACTGCCAAGCATCAGAGAAAGGGTCTATTTGAAATGATTTTTCTGGAAACATTTTAGTAAAATGAAGGACAATGACGGTTGAAACTGAGACTTCAGGGTTTGTAAAACATCCTTCTTGAGACATTTGATTTCCATAGCCCGTATTAGATTCAAATTATTTGCCTAAATTTTGCCGATTTTGACGTTTTAAATCGCAACTTTGACGTTTTGAGGAAAACCCCAATTTATTTTTCTTTAAATGCCTATAACTTTTTTGCCTTTTGACCTACATGGCTAAATTTTGGTAGGTAACTTACCTATAAGGATGTTAACGCACGTACCAAATTACGAAGATATAATTTTTTTTCAAAAGAAAACTCAAAATTTTCGGGGAAAACCTTGGCAGATTTTCCTGGCTAACGAACTTATCCAATCAATTTGCAAAGGGAATTTATTTACCAAATTTAATCAAAATCGGCCCATTATTTTTTGAGCTATCGGTGTGAGACATATATATATATATATATATATATATATATATATATATATATATATATATATATATATATATATATATATATATATATATATATATATATATATTCAAAAGTCAGGATCTCCTCATTAGTGAATTTTTATAAAGAAAATTCACTAAAAACACCAATAAAATAAATTTACATGCCTACGAAATACTTAACTTCTAAAACCACATAAAAACTTATTTTATTGCAGGAAAGTTTACTTAATGTTTTTGTAACTTTCTTACAACTGTGGCATTCCTACGTCAACTTCACAAGAAAAAACTTCAGTCAAGTAATTTTTTTTGGATAGTAGGATGTTGTCGAGATGTTGACTTATTATTTTTAAAATGCCTTACCGATTTTTTAGTGAAGTGTATGCGGATATGCATTTCATATGTGGTTTTTGTAACGGGAGTGCACGTCAAGGAGTTATTGAATACCGACATCGATTTCCAAATAAAAGAATACCTAGTTCATTATAGAACATTTATGGAATACACAGACAGTTTCGGGAATGTGGATTACGCGACTACAACAGAGTAGTAAATTTTCCAGAAGATGTGGTACTGGATGCTGTTACTAGACATCCGACTTCCAGTGTACGTCGCATTAGCCGGCAACTTGAAGTACCACAAGTGGCAGTTTGGCGAATTTTTAAACGTGAAGGCTTACATCCATCAAGAAGGTGCAAGATTTGCTTGAGCCAGATCTTGATTATCGTCGAGTTTACCTTTCCTGGATTCTACAACAGACACGGTTATATTGTTATTTTTGCTGATTAGTTCTTTGGACAGACGAATCTTCATTTACCAGACGCGGTAACATCAATCTGAGAAACCTGTATCGGTGGGAATTAGAAAATAATCCTAAAGCAATACGTGTGTCTAGCTTCCATAATGAATTTTCCGTTACTGTTTGGGCTGACTTAATTGATGATTTGCTAGTTGGTCCTTACATGATTTCTATGAGATTAAATGCTGCCAATTACCTACAGTTCCTTGTGGGATATTTGCCACCACTTTTGTAGGAGATGTTTCCCTGATCGTAAAAGATATGTGGATTCAAATAGATCGGCCACCAGTACATTTCGGAATTGAGGTCCAGAACTTTATGAATAATAATTATCTACAATGGATTGGTCGAGGGGCAACTATTGCATGGCCGCCTAGATCTCCTAATCATAATCATTTAAATTATAATTTTTGTGGGCGAATCAAAGATTTAGTATATTCACAAAATTCAAACAACAGAGAAGCAATATTAGAGCGTATTTTGCAAGATACCCAACAAATAAGAGAAAATCACTGTACACACGCAAGCATATATAAATATATAAATAAATATATATATATATATATATATATATATATATATATATATATATATATATATATATATATATATATATATATATATATATATATATATATATGAGTTTGTATATTTTGTCATTGTGGAATAGAATTTGCAGTATATCTGTAAAATATTTATGTTATTGTTATTATACAGGATGGTCCAAAATACCAGTATATAATAAAAAAAATCAGGTACGTAGAACTAAAAAGAAATAATATAGAATTATGTATCATAAGGGTTAGTACACTGACATGTTATGCGACAACGAGAAAAAAAACATGTTAATCCAGCTGCACGGCAACAACTTTTTTTTCCCGTTCACATTTGCCACAGTTGCAATTCGGAACTAATTCTTCGGCGGAAGGAAAAATATTGTCCACGGATTTCGGTATAAGACTATCATTCTCCATCTTGTATCCAAACAAAAGTGAATCCAAAGATGTCGTTTTTTCTTCCAAGCAGTTGTTTTGGTTATAAACAATAAAAAAGGCTCGCAAAATATGTAGTCTTATTGAAGCGCTCGTAGGAGGTAACTCTGTTACAGAAAAAGTTTTTCCATGGTGATACATTCAATACCTTAAGTCATCAAATGTTTTTGAAGAGTTACCTGGGCGAAGCACCTGAATAAGATACACTTCTGCACTCTGCACTGAATCTTCGACTACCCTTTCAGATGTACCTGTAAAAGTTATGCTAATAAGATGGGTTTGAAACAAGAATATTAATTTTTACCTTTAGCAAAACTGCCGAGAAATTTTACAGGACTAGCCCCAACTTGGTTCCAACTTTACTTGTATAATCTGCACCAGTCAAATGCTAAAGAGCTGGAAGAACAGTAGACAATTCTGAACCGTGACGTTCAGCCATTAAGTGCAAAGTTCTTAAAATAATAAAGCACTCTTTATGGAAAATTTAAAAAATATTACAAAGTAAGTTACCTGTATCCCTTGAGCTTTATAAGTACTAAAATGATACAGATACTAATATGTCGGTGTCGGAAGATAGTATATATATATATATATATATATATATATATATATATATATATATATATATATATATATATATATATATATATATATATATATATATATATATATATGTGTGTGTGTGTGTGTATGTGTGTGTGTGTGTGTGTGTGTTTTTATTACCCTGTCGCACTACATGAGCTATATGTACCATAATTCGCATATCTGCTTCTTCTATGTTATTTCTTTGTAACATGTCCAGGGTATTAGAAGCACGTGATGAACCACACGACTTTGTGGGTTCGATATTTGTTGCACTGCATACTATTTCAACCCCTTCCCAAAAACGATGGGCATGTTGTAGCAAATATTTCCGAATAAATGTTTGAAGCTTAATTTTATTTTCTACACAACCCCAAATCTTAGCTTGTACAGGTAATGGTACATCATCTGTTATTGAATGGATTGTAAAATAGTCTTTGCCGCATCTTTGTAATCTCTCCAGACTTGGGTGGCATTTCTAAGTAGCCCTATTGGATCAGTTTTTCTATAAAAAAAATTGATTTTTTCGAGAAAAAAATTGTATCCCAAAAATAACGTCATTTTGATGAAATTTGGTAGGTAAAATCATAAATACCTTACTACATACCAAAATACTTTACTAAACACCAAAACTCAACTTTCTAGGTTTATAGAAAATTGAGTTATGCAAATTTGAAGCATTTAATGAAAATTCGCTACCATAACGCACTTGCGTCCCGAAATTTTATTTTCATGTAAATAGACATTTTTTGAAAAATCGTATGGTTAAAAATGTTGTTATGCTGTTTCTGTAGCGTCCTGTATTGACGGTGGAAATGACGCAGCAAGTGCGTTATGGTAGTTAATTTTCATAGAAATAATCTGGCACCAAATATTTTATTATAACTTTTTTTTCTTGTAACATAGAAATCTAAGTTTTGGGGAGTAGGTATAGATTGGGAGTTCTGGAGCCACCACATCCACCACAAGGCTCTGCGCATACGTGTGACGTCAGGGTGACGACACAAGATGGCGGGTTGGATAGAGAGAGAAAAAAGAGCTCTAACCTGAGATGATGTAATCCAAGATGGCGACCAAGATGGCCGACCGGAAGTGAAAAATCTGGTGAGTTTGTAGTCAAAGTGATAGAACAAAGATGGTGGATGGATAGAAGAGAAACGAGATTTAGAATGAAATGACGTAATTCAAGATGGCGGCCAAGATGGGAAATTTGAATTTCTAAGAGACATTTAGGCTAACCTGTCAAAGTAAAAGAGCCCACCATTTTAATTTTTGTGAAAATGACAACAAAATATGACTGACAGCGCAGGCGCAAACCAACTTTTTATTTGTATGGTTAGACACCCATGTGTAGGGTATCACCATACTCGTGTCAGTGAGTTGAATTGAAATATGACATTTGCGCATGCGCAAAGACATTTACGCATGCGCAACCCCAAAATTGTGAATTTTCAAGTAAGAGAACACATGTGGGGTATCATTCCACTCGGCTCGATGAGGGGAGATAAAATATTTATTTATTTATTTATTTTATATATATATATATATATATATATATATATATATATATATATATATATATATATATATATATATATATATATATATATAGAGAGAGAGAGAGAGAGAGAGGGGGGGGGACTCGGAAGTATTTCAAGGAAGATGAAGGCAACAAGATGATAACAGCAACGGCTTAGCTGCCGGCAAGAACATCTGAATTCCTGTCGAGACTTGCATGTGACCTCGCTAGACTCGCCACATCAATTCTCATTTCCTGCCAGTGCTAATGTTTCTACTCTTATTTCCTGTCAGCGTTCCTTAGGTTGATAAAAATAATATAAAATAAAACAACTCATTTACATATAATCAATTTCTTAGGATTAAATCACAAAATCACATCTTAAATTAGTACACAATAGCTATTACAATACCAGTTAGAGGTTTATATTCAATTACACAATCATGAATAACTAAACAGTAAGCTTTAGTTTTATTTACTCATAAACTCCACGTTGATGTCCACCGTTGACGACTTGACGGACTCATTCTGGTGCTGACAGTCAATTACAAATAGAGCTGGGTCTTTAAACTGATTATAATTTAAGGGAGGCCCTGACATGTTTTTATAACAAAAACTTTTTTGAAAATCTGTATACATCTGGTAGGCTTCAGCATATTTAAATTTCTCAAAATCCATATTCATAGATTCATAAGGGTAGTATTTTGAATTTAGGAACACTCGTAGATCTATCATATCAATGTTATCGGAAAAATCGCCTTTCTTGCTTACGTTATCCTTTCGATCTGTTTGAAATGCTATAATCACATATCTAGGTCTTTCTAAGTTTGTTGCAGTTTTAACACACCATATATCTTTATTAATATCTTTGGGTGATGGTAGCTCATATATGTCCCATTTGCGATATGCGAGAAATATAGATGTGTCTTTTGCAATTTTATCCATCAGTTCCAACTTAGTTTTATCCTTTGGAAATGCATGTTTTGATTTTAAAAGCATGTTGGTTACAGTATTTTTCAATGTTGCTGTACCAGCACTGTAATAGCCGTTGGCATCATTTTGAGCTTTTGTAAATCGGTAAGTATGTTTACCACAAAGAACTAAAGTGATGGAAGAAACTGAAGAGGAACCAAATGGGAATGAGCATGTGAAACTTGTTGTCGTTTAAGGTGATGTGATCTGACGACACATTCAGCACAGCATTGCTAAGAGATTTGGCTTCATTCTTACTAAACGAAAGCAGGCTTTTGATAGTTGTTGTGGTGTATGGATCTCGTACTCGTTCCACTTCCTTGCTATTTAATTCATAGGTCATTGATTCAAACAGAGCTGCTCCTCCATTATTTGACATATAACATATAACTCACCCTCATTTTGTACTGCTAGAGACTCCAGAGTACCTTCGATTATTAGAGCTGACTCTGCCAGACATACGAAAGCATCTTGCTGCTGATTGATGTTTATTTCGACTTCATCACTGTTGCCAAATGATTTAGTTGGTGAATAGTAAGACCGAAGTTCTTCTCGATCGATGGAATCATCAAACTCCGGGTCTTTGAATATTTTTAGTTTTGATATGATAACCAAGACTTTTAAGGAATGCAATATTATCAGAACGAAGTGTACGCTTTGAAGTGGTTGACTGTACTGAACTTGCCTTGGTAGATTCACTTGCTTTTATATCCTCAAAGACTAGCAGTCTAAGCAATCCTTTTAAGCTCCAAGCGAACAGACACCTCTTCACCTTGAAAGTTTACAGGATCCGAATCTTGATCGACGATATCGATGCTTATATTTGAAATATCTGGTTTGTTCACTGGTAGATAAATTAAATTCTTAGGTTCTATGTCGACTACATAGCCAGGATCAACCATCGGTGCAAACTCATATAACGTATGTGAAGGTTTTCCGTTATAGTAGGAAACTGACAATATTAGTTCTATGCTAATCCGTTTAACATCCACTATTTCAACAGATCAATCAGATTCATAGAAGATACCTGGTTGAAGAACTTGTTTTCAAAATCCCCGTATTCGCCCAATCAAATCACCATCTTCAAAATTGATACTTGTGTAACACTTTATTTCACATCTAATGTTGTTTGGATTAGGTCACAGAATCAAAGATAGCTGCTTTTGTTCACGTGTTTCTGTAGCACCAACAAGTTCATTTTTAAGCAAGTTTTTGAAATGTGTTATTTCATATGCACCAGTGGGTATCGTGATGGTTCTCCAAGTAGCTCCTTCTGTTACATAAAATTTGTTTTTACCTTCATATATGTTGGGTATGTTGTTGTATGTGTAAAAGCCTATCAAAGCAACAGCATAACTACCATCCGGATAAAATTCCATTGGTGGATCGTAGTATGTTGACAGATGGGAGCTGCGATCTTTCAATGCGAAGGTTTGCGACATGACTGAAACACAGAGCCTACTGTTCGAGTGTTTTATTTAAAAATTTTAAACATAACTGACCACAATTATAAGTATTATATTTCTGATACACATCACGGTTATACAATATAGAACAGCCTTTAAGGTAACGTTGCAACTCGACTGGTGGCTTCAAGATTCCATACGAATCAAAGTACTCAGCGGTGTCACCACGTTTCTTAACTGCCACCCAATGACTGCCAGGCTCCTTGTGGGTTTGTAAATTCATAATGAATGACTCATTCTTACGTGGACCATTTGATGGTCTCGCATGTATACACCTCTAAAATATGGGATTTATATTTTACCAGAAAATTTCACAAGATTTACTTTTGTTAGAAGTCTTGCTGGTAAACATCTTATTCGTCTTTTGGCTTTTGCAGATACAACCCATAGCCACTACGCTGCTTCTTCAGATACAGACCTTTGCCTAGACTCTTGCATTTTCGTTTCAATTTTAAACCACTGCCTCTGTTACCCATGGCGATAGCCTCCATTGTTTTGTTGTGACGTTCTTCTTCTTCCAGTTTATGTTTGGCTGCCTTAGCATCAAAACTGCTTTAGCAATACCAGCAGCACCATCACCCAGAGCACCTAGTGCTGACTGACCACCAAAAAATCAACGGTAACAGTGGAAGGAAGCGTCCGCTCTTAGGTATTGGAATAATTCGAGGTTTCTGTATGTTCTTATGCCCACCAATTTTTCTAACGATTGCATGAGCGATATCAATCACCGCTTTCTCTGTTGGGATAAGGTTTCTGCTGTCTTTTACAACTTCTCCAATCAGACTTTTTTTATGTTTTTAAAGGGAACTTTCTTCTGTGGCTTCGAGTTGATTACAACAAGACCCATACCAAGCTTTCTTTTAACTTTTTTGGTGTTTGTAACACTCCAAGCGGCTAACTTTTCACCAAAACTTGCGTGCTTCGACTTGACTCTGTCCCAAGCTCGGTTTTTCAACACTCGTCGGCTCGATGTCTATCACTTAACTCTTTTGATTGAAAGTAATCGATGTCGTGCTCCCGACAAGCACTGTCTAGAGGATTGATACCTTGATCACCTCTAGCCAGACGTTCTTTAAGTTTAGTACCCGAACCAAAAAATATAAACAGGTATGTGTAACTCAACAGGTAGCTTGCCAATGGCTGTGTTTACAACACCTGTGACACCAATATTGATAATGATTGTACGACCCACTTGCATATCTTTATATATTTATATTTACCGAAAAATATAATTTAGTTTAAGTCAAGATGCGTACCACCAAACACGCTTCTGTCTTACCTATTACTAATATGAATGATGTAGTTGGTACATTTTCAGAACACCAACGAAGACATCGTCCTCTCTTTCCAAACAGCATTAGATGTATCATATGTGGCCCTAGTGGGTGTGGCAAAGCAAAAGTTATGTTAAGTTTATTGTTTGAACAGAACGATTTAAAGTTTGATAACGTGTATGTGTATTCAAAGCCTTCGTACCAATCCAAATACAAGATATTACAAAAAGTGCTTGACAAATACTCTTAAGTGAGACTCCAAAGTAGCATTGAACCTTTCGATCATTCCGTCTGATTGAGGGTGCATGGGTGTAGTTCTCGTTTTCCTGATTCCCATAAGCTCACAAACCTTCTGGAATAATACAGCCGACTCGAAGTTGCGTCCTTGATCGGAATGGAGCTCTAGTCGTGTGCCAAAACTACAGAAAAACTCATTCACCAACACTTCTGCGACGGTGGTGGCCTCTTGATTCGGGACCGCAAACACTTCTGGCCACTTCCTAAAATAATCCATGGCTACAAGCATATAGCGATTTCCTGTATCTGTTCTAGGGAAAGGACAAGCTATGTCGATTGCAATTCTTTCGAAAGGGGCTCCCACGTTGTACTGCTTCATTCGCCCCCTGGTTTTTGATTTAGGCCCCTTACTGGATGCACACGCTTGGCAGGTTTTGCACCATTCTTCCACATCAGCTTTACATCGTAACCAATACAATCGTTCTCTGACATTTTCCAAAGTTTTCTTTGCCCCTAAATGGCCTCCACCTGCCCCGCCATGGATCTCCTCGATTACCTCCGTAACTCTTGACCGCGGAAGGACTATTTGCTTCAATATGCTTCGGACCCCCAATTCCTGACCAGAAGATTACCTTCGATTTCAATGGAGTCTTACTGGGCCAAGTAACTTTTGGCGACAACGCTTTTATTACAAACTTCTGACCAAGTGGGTCTTTCGTGGCAAGTCTCCTTCCATCTGTAGATTGGTTGGATATCAGGGTCTTCTTTGTGGTCCTTCATTAACCTCTGCGGGTCCCATCGGTTAACGGCTTGCACCGTTGTCCTCCTACACACTTCGAGATTCAATCCTTCTTTGTTTTCGGCAGAGATGCAATGCTTGCATTTTGGTGGGCAAGGTCTCCTAGATAGGGCGTCGGCATTGCCGTGCTGTCATCCAGGGCGCTGTTCGATGGTAAAATTGTACTCTTGAAGGCGTTTAAGCCACCTCGCCATCTGCCCCTCTGGATTTTTGAATTGAAAAAGCCAGCGTAGGGAAGCGTAGTCGGTTCTCGGGAGAAATTCTTGACCATATAGATATTTGTGAAAATGCTCCGTCTTGATAATGGCTAGAAGTTCTTTCCTCGTCACGCAATAGTTCTTTTCTGCTTTCGAAAGGGCCTTGCTGAAATACCCTACAACCTTCTCTTGGCCTCTCTGTTCCTGCAAAAAAACACCTCCAATACCAACATTGCTCGCGTCCGTGTCCACAATAAACCTGTGACCAGGCTGGGGATATGTCAGAATCGGGGATGAACAGAGAGCCCGTCTTAGTGTCTCGAATGCTTTTTCACAATCATTGGTCCAAATGAAGGGTGTCTTTTCTTCTGTCAGTTTATGCAAAGGTTTCGCGATGTCAGCAAACCCTTCTACAAAGCGGCGGTAATATGCCCAGAAAGCTTTGCAGATTGGTTGGAATGTTCCAGTTCATAATACAGTCTGTCTTCTCTGGGTTGGTTTTGACTCCATCTGGGGTGATAGTTTGGCCTAAGTACTTGACTGCTTTTTGAAACAGACAACATTTCTTCAGATTTAATTGCAAATTGGCTCCCTTTATTTTCTGAAACACTTGTTCGACATTCTTCATGTGATCTTCGAACGACTTTCCTAAAGATAATGACGTCATCTAGGTACACGACGCATGTTTTCCAGTGTAAACCTCTTAAAACTGCTTCCATTAGACGCTCAAAAGTGGCTGGGGCATTACACTACCCAAGTGGCATGACGTTGAACTGCCACAGTCCACTACCAGTGGTAAACGCAGGCTTTTCTTTGTCTTTGGGCTCAATCTCGACTTGCCAGTAGCCACTTTTCAAGTTTAATGTCGAAAACCATCTTGCACCTGCCAGTGATCAAGTATATCGTCAATTCTGGGAAGTGGATAGCTGTCTTTCTTAGTGACATCGTTTAACCGGCGGTAATGTACACAAAACCTCGTGGAGCCATCTTTCTTTTTAACTAACACTACTGGAGAGGCCCAGTGGCTTTGCGATGGTTCTATAACGCGTACCTCCTCCATCTCCCTTAGCGTGGTGTCAACTTCGTGCTGTTTTGCCAATGGTACCCTTCGCGGTGGTTGCTTGATTGGTACAGATGTCCCAGTCTCAATGCGATGGCGTACTAGGTCTGTTCTTCCAAAATCGTTCTTGTTAGTTACGAAAACGTTGCGATATTTGGACAGCAATTTAGCCACTGCTTGCTTCTGTTGTGGAGAAACATTTCCACTAGCTTCTGCTAAGACATCGCGTAGATGTTTTGGAAGTGGTTCGTCCGGGATGGACGAGGCTGGGTCTTCTTGGCCGTGGCAACGCTATATGATGGTTACTGGTCAGAATGTTCCGATTTCGGAACCTTTGAAGATATTCTGATCAAAGCTCTTAAGGTTTGCTATTCTGACAGCTGCCAGCTCTTTTGCTTGAATAAGAGTTTTACCGACCAGTAGAGCTTTCTTAAAAAGATCGTTGTCTTCTGGTTCTATAATACCCACCACTTGTCCCGAAATGTCTTCAAATATCTTCACTGGGACAATACTTTCACTCTGGGCTCTCACAATGACATCTTCTTTGGCCGTGACTTTTCGAATCGCAAGGTTATTGACAGTCGACATGACTACTTCCTCATCACCGATATTTAAAACATTTTTCTCGAGATCTAACTTCACACCGTGACCTTGTAGAACATCTAGTCCAAGTATAATGGGGTCTGATATGGCGGCAACAATAACTCGCTGTTTGGTTTTCCAAGCTCCGATTTGTAGCTTGACGTCAGTCTCACCAAGTACACGAATCTGTTTGCCACCAGCTGCGGTCACTTTGTAGATTCTTTCTGGCTCTCTTACCCGCCCTCTTGGTACCATATCACGACGGATAATCGTTCTGGATGCGCCAGTGCCTACAACCATTTGAGCCTTGTCAACTTCGGGGCATTGTGGTGGGCAGCAAGCTCTCGCCCCCTAAAGCTAGCTGCATTTACTTTACTGTGCGTTGGTTGCATTCACTCCTTGCCCAGTTCCAACAGCGTATGGCACTTGCACGATGAGCTTGCGTTGGCTCCTTATGAGGTGTGGGCCTCGTCTGTTCTACTATCTTCTTTAGTAGCTGCATGACCTCGAATGAATCTGTTTTATTTTCTTCTTCTGAGACTTGGAGACGAACCCTCACATTGCCTTTACCAGTTTGCTTGGCAGCTTCAAATTCTAGCGAATGTGCCAAAGCATCGTTCAAGTTTTTATGTCTCGCAATCCTCAGCGCCTGTTGAGTGTCGGTATCCCTGATGCCGCCAACGAATGTTTGCAGCGACACCTGGTTCAAAAATTCCACCGGAACTGTGGGGTAAGCTGATCGTGTTAGTCTGGCAACGTCGGCTTCAAATTGTTGCAGAGTTTCGCCCGATTTCTGACATCGACTTTTTAACTGAGTTTGGTACAGCTGCTGTAAATGCTGGTCGCCAAATCTCATTTCTAGGTAATATCTAATGCTGTCAAAACTGTCCTGTTCTTCCCTGAGTATACCTTGGAGTACATCTAGGGCATCTCCTTTGAGAGCCACAATTAGCGAAGTCGCTTCTCTCTCTCTCTCTCTCTCTCTCTCTCTCTCTCTCGCCCCAACCATTTGCTGTAGCAGCGTCTTCAAATTGGCGTAGATAAATACCCCACGGAACTAAGCCATCTTTTCTTTGTTTCTTTATATATTTTTCTCATTTCTTCTTTGGCTTCTTCGTCTCTTCTTCTGACCTCTCCGTCTCATTTTCTCATTTCTTTTTTGGCTTCTTCGTCTCTTTTTATGGCTTCTTGGCTTCTTCGTCTCTTTTTATGGCTTCTTCATCTCTTTTTTCTCATTTCTTCTTTCGCTTCTTCGTCTTTTCTTTTGGTCTCTTCATCTCTTGCCCATTTCTTCTTTCGCTCCCTCATCTCCTTTTCTCATTTCTGCTTTGGCTCCTTCGTCTCTTCTTCTGGTCTCTTCATCCCCTTTTTTCATTTCTTCTTTCGCTTCTTCATCTCTTTTTCTCATTTCTTCTTTCGCTTCTTCATCTCTTTTTCTCATTTCTTCATCTCTTTTTCTCAGCTCTTCTTTAGCTTCCTAATCTCATTTTCTGGCTTCTTCTTTCATTTCTTTAATCAATTCCAATAGCTGGGCGTCCATATTGGCAGTTGCGCTACGTGTCTTGGGCATAGACGTACTTAAAGCTGGTACACAGTTTATTTTGTTTCAAGAACACACAGAGTTATGGCTTACTGCTGACACTGATTTTCCCGAGATTGTAGAAATTTTCACGTTGTTCAAGGAGTATTCTGGAAAATATTTCCGCTAGCAGCCTGAAAATCCCACTTCTGACACCAGTTGTTACGTTCTACGGGGTTCTGGATTTGTAGACGAACAAAACACAACTTTTCAAACTACTTATTTATTATAAGCAACACCAATATCAACTAAAATATTTTTCTCTATTATTAAATGTCCATAGAACTACATTCCACTATTCGCCTTCTATGATCGCTTCTTATACACCAACACTTACTGCTAAGTCGCTTAATACTCTATGATCACTTATTCTACACCACACTCAATACTAAACTAACTAACTCTATGTACATTTCGTCTATTTATACTCTCCATAGAGATTATAGATCCTCTACACTTTTCTTCTACACTTCTGGTCCCTTCTAGAAATATAAATCCAGAGTTTTCGCTCTTACCAACACACTTTATAACCGATATCTGACCATAGAAGTAACAAAGTCAATAAACTTAATTCTCATAGACAAATGTGACACTATGTTCAAGAGTCCAAGTTTTTTCTTAAACTCATTTGCATGTTCTAAAAGAAATCGAGTTTCTTGAGACATGCGTTTCAGAAGCTCTGCATGCTTATATATGATTTCAACAGGTCCAGACTAAACAGTTTAGCCCGTACGAACAGAGAGAACAGTGGACGCAGATTAGAATTCGCAAAAATATACCAATTCAAGCACAAAGCTTGTTTTGTTTGTTCAGGTTAAACTTTCTAAATCCGAACCCATCCTTATATAAGTAATGTCCAAGTTCTTTAAACTTGTTTGTCATGTTGCAAAAGATATTCAGTTTCTTAAGACGTGCGCTTCAGAAGCCTTACATGATCTTGTTTTATGCGTTGATGAAGAACATTAGCAACTTATTTTGTATAAAATGTTGGCCTGTTTAAATGCGCGAATGGTGTAAACATCGCAGCCCGTGTACCAACATCACACACTGCTGGCCTGCCAGCACTTTTTAACTAGTCACAACTGTGTCTCATTAGCGGAATGAATGATCGAACAGTATGGGATGGAGCGGTGATTTTTGAAATAGTTCTCAAACAGAAAAAACAATTTTGTCCCGCTTGGGAAGTAAATACTCCCCGGAAACAGACACATCAATGTTGACAACCCGTCGTTTGCCAGTTTGTCCAGAGAGCCACGTCAGCTCCTATTTGCTTAGTTATTTCAATATCAATGACAGCGTTTGACCAAATTAATTTTTTATTTTCAGTATAACCCACTAATATAAAATTATTACAGAAATATATTGGTAATCAATGATTGCATTGTATTCTATATGACATGTGAGTGTAGGCTACATACGAAAGAGAGAGTGCAGATGCACACTGAGGCAATTAGGTTGATGAGACCAAAAGCAGACAATTAGCGTTCTCCGTCTGTCTGATTCACATAAATAAGTGAACTTAAAAACCTAACGTTGTTTAAAGGCTAAAATGTTAACTTCAGTAGCACATTGCATGTTCTTGTCTAGGCGAGATAAAGCGACCACATTTGAGACGATTGTCGGCTTACCTACTTGTGTATCCGTGGTATAACCGTTTACAAAATACAGTATCAAATATTTATTGAAAAATTTATTTTGTTCAGTTACTTCAGCTATTAGTTTTTCGATAGTGTCTCAAATAGCGGCAAACATACACAGTCCCGTATCCTCTTTACCTAGCCAAACAAGTTAAGCAATAAATTAATTGAACTAGTTAGACAATTTATTGATTTTACTAAACGATTTTAATCATTTGTAAGATTAGCTAGCTAAAGTTCAGATGTCCACATAAAATAAATTCATGCTCGGTGAAATATTTGTCTCCTATCATTTCAAAATATAATGTTATAATACTGTTTTTATGTAGACTTATAAGTAAGATATTTCCTGTAAAAAAATGTAACCAAAATACAAGTTGAAATAGCTGGCCTTAATAATTAACTTTATAAGTATTTAGCACACGTTTAGGATTACAAAGAAGCAAATAAATGGTTTACTTTAACGAATTAATGGATTTTGCTATTACTTTTATAAGTCATAGTGAAACTGATGATGCTTTCTTCTTTTCTGTAACCTACTTCTAAATAGGTCTGTATCTGTCATACTGATTTAATACCGACAGTTCTTTTTTCTGCTAGTTTTCTGTTTCCCTAAGATGGTGGTTAACTGTTTACAGCTTGTAAAGAAGACGACTTCCATTGTGAAAATGGTTTTTGTATTCCCAAATTACAGAAGTGTGATGGAGTTTTCAACTGCCAAGATGGAACTGATGAAGTAGGATGCAATAGTATGCAAACTTCACTTACATTGCTAAATAGAAACAATGTTTTAACGTATAAGAATTTGATAAAATAAATAGTCTTGATTCAGAACTATGGGCTTGAGACCAAATTCCTAGAGTAATTTATTGCGATGAGAAAAGATAATTGAGTAAGAGAATGTATGCCTTAAAAGTCTTCCTAAGGCGCCACGGCCCTATGACGCTTTAAGACAGTTTCACTCAATAATCTGCTCTATTGCATTTTTGTGCATTTTATTTTTAGTCTTTGAACATAATATCACTACAGCGATTATTCAAAATGCCGTTCTTCAATTTGATTACACTTGTTTAAACGACGCGTAGGTCCCTGCAGACTCGAATAAAAATTTAATTATCGTTTTGAACGACCTCAAATGCAGCACTTAATCCTTCAATTAAGTCTTGCTCTATTTCCGCCGTTGTCTCGTGAACCAGAGACTTAACATGCCCTCACGTGAAAAATTCGGAGGCGTTATATCGGGCGAACTAGGAGGCCACCTCTGCCAATCTAATATTGTCTGAACCGTCCCTCCAAATACTGACGGACTTGTACAGAAAAATGTGCAAGCGTACCATTATGTTGCTGTGAAACGTTTATTGGGATATTTTCAAGAAGTGACGGAAATACTTGATCTAAAAGATGCTTGTAGATACGTCCAGTTAAACGAGTAGGTATAGATGGCCGGTTCTAAGACCATCACCGGAAGTCTCCACCCCCAGGCTAATACGCACGCGTGTGAGGTCGCAGCGTCGAAACAAGATGGTGGTTGGGTAGAGGATCACTAGAGGTCTAACTTGAGCTGACGTAATCCAAGATGGCGCGAAAAAATAAGGAATGTCAATGTGAAAATAAGAAAAAGTGAAATTTTGAAAAGACATCTGACCCGGGCATTTAATATAAGATGAGCTGTCATTTCGATTTCACGTATAATGACGTATGTAGATATGGCGGTTAGCACACGCGCAAACTAACTTTTTTATTATGTGCTTTAGAGGCATGGTGTTTGGTGTCATTTTACTCGTCCTGATGAGTTGAATTCAAATATCGCGGTTAACGCATGCGCAAGCCAATTTTTTATTAATTGGCTTAGAGGGCATGTGTGAGGTGTCATTTTACTGGCCTGGATGAATATAGTTCAAATATGACGGATAGGATAAATAGATAGAAATAACACAGCTGATTTAAATACAATTAATTTATTAGAACTAATTCACAAGATTTGCATACGAAATTATTACACAACAGCTCTTAATTACATGTCAAAGAAAATTTAATTGAAAAATAAAACCACGGATTTAAATACAATTAGTTCGTTGAATTGGTTTACAAACATATTAACTTATTATACAATAGCTCTTACAACGACAGTTAGAAATTTATATTGAAATACGCTATCATGAATAACTAAACAGTAAGCTCTGGTTCTATTAGGAACATTGGCTTTGCTCATAAACTCCACCTGGGTGTCCACCGTTGAAGACTTGATAGACTCATTCTGGTGTTGACAGTCGATTACAAATAGAGCTCGGTCTTTAAACTCATAATAATTTAAGAGATGTTCTGATATGTTATGATATGTTCTTAATAAAAAACTTTTTTGAAAATCTGGATACATCTGGTGGGCCCCAGCGTATTTAGATTTCGAAATTCATGTTCATAGATTCATAAGGGTAGAATTTAGGAATACTCGAAGATCTACCACACCGATGTTATCGAAAAAATCGCCTTTCTTGTTTACGTTGTCTTTTTGATCTGTTTGAAACGCCATAATCACATATCTAGGTCCTTATAAGTTGGTTGCAGTTTTAACAGACCACACATCTTTATTAATATCTTTGTCTTTTGAAATTTTATCCATCAGTTACAACTTTATTTTATCGTTTGGAAATACATGTTTTGCTTTTAAAAGCATGTTGGTTACAGCAATTTTCGATCTTGCTGTACCAGTACTGTAATAGCCGTTGGCATCATTTCGAGCTCTTGTAAATCTGAAAGTGTGTTTACCACAGAAAACTCCTTCAAAGTGATGGAAGAAACTGTAGAGGAACCAAAGAGGTAGGAGCATGTGAAACTTGTTGTCGTTTAAGGTGATATGATCTGACGCTACATTCAGCCCAGCATTGGTAAGAGATTTGGATCCATTCTTACTAAATGAAAGCAGGCTTTTGATGGTTGTTGTGATGTATGGGTCTTGTACTCGTTCCACTACCTTGTTATTTAATTCATAGGTCATTGATTCAGAGAGAGCTGCTCCTCCATTATTTGACATATAACACTCACCATCAGCATTTTGTACTGCTAGAGGTTCCAGAACATCTTCGATTATTAGAACTGACTCTGCTAGACTTACGAATGCATGTTGCTGATTGATGTTTATTTCGACTTCATCACTGTTATCAAATGATTTAGTTGGTTAATAGTAAGACCGCAGTTCTTCTCGATCGATGGAATCGTCAAACTCGGGGTCTTTGAATATTGCTGGTTTTGATGACATGATAACCAAGACTTTTAAGTAACTCAATATTATCAGAACAAAGTGTACGCTTTGAAGTGGGTCGCTGTGCTAAATTGGTTTTGGTAGATTCGCTTGCTTTTATATCTTTAAAAACACCTTGAAAGTTTACAACTGAATCTTGATCCACGATATGGATGCTTATATTTGAAATCTCTTGTTTGTTCACTGGTAGATAAATTAGATTCTTAGGTTCTATGTCGATTTCATAGCCAGGATCAACAATCGGTGTAAACTCATATAGCGTATGAGAAGGTTTGCCGTTATAGTAGGAATCAGACACAATATTAGTTTTTGTACGAATCTGTTTAACATCCACCATTTCAACAGATCAGATTCATAGAAGATACCTGGTTGAAGAACTTGTTCTGAAAATCCCAGCATTCACCCAATCGAATCATCAGCTTCAAAACTGATAGTTGTGATGTTAGGCATGTTATTATATGTGTAAAAACCTATCAAAGCAACAGCATAACTATCATCTGGATCCAATTCAATTGGAGAATCGTGGTCTGTTGACAGATGGGAACTGCGGTCTTTCAACGCGAAGTGTTGCGACATGACTAAAACTCAGAGGCTTTTTGTCTTTTATTGTCTTTTATTTGAAAAAAATGTAAACATAAGTGACCACAATTAAAAGTATTATATTTCTGATACACATGATGATTATACATTAGTCTTTAAGCTAACACTGCAACTCAACTGGGGGCTTCAAGTTTCCACATGAGTCCAAGTACACAGCTGTGTCGCCACGTTTCTTAACTGCAACCCAATGACTGCCAGGCTCCTTGTCTGTTTGCAAATTCATGATAAAGATTCATTTCTACGTGGTCCATTTGATGCTAGAGCATCTCGCATGTACACACCTCTAAAATATTTATTTACTTATTATCATAAATCGTACAACATGTCTACACAATAAGCCTGAGGCTTGTGCTGTATATTAACATAATTTAATCAAATTCCACCAAAAACTGCATCCAAATGTAACACTTCTAATTTTGACATATGAAATTTGTTTGGCTTCTACTTGTTCCATCTAATGAACCAGTCTTTGCCTTCACTCTTCATTGATTTTAACCGTTTCCCAATACCTTCCAAACTAAAATTATTTGTTTATAACCGATATTTTCATCCAAATTGTTAATTTTGAATTTAACTAAATATGGGATTTTCATTTTACCAGCAAATTTCACAAGATCTACATTTGTTAAAGGTTTTGCTGGTAAGCATCTTATTCGTTTTTTGGCTTTTGCAGATACAACCCATACCCGCTACGTTGTTTCTTAGGATACAGACCTTTGCCGAGTCTCTTACACTTTGGTTTTAATTTCAAACCACTGCCTCTCCCATCCATGGCATTGTTTTGTTATGACGTTCTTCTTCCTCTAGTTTGTGTTTGGCTGCTTTAGCATCGTTAACTGCCTTAGCAATACCAGCAGCACCACCACCCAGAGTGCCTAGCGCTGACAGACCACCAAATATCAGAGGTAACAGTGGAAGGAAGCCTCCGCTTTTAGGTATTGGAATAACTCAAGGTTTCTGCACGTTCTTACACCCACCATTTTTTCTAGCGATTGCATGAGTGATATCAAACACAACATTCTCTGTTGGGATGCGGTTCCTGTCTTTTATAACTGCTGCAATTAGACTAAGGACGTTTTTAAAGCGAACTTTCTTCTGTGGTTTCAAGTTGATTACATCAAGACCCATATCAAGTATTCTTTTAAATTTCATGGTGTTTGTAATACTCAAAGCAGCTAACTTTTCACCAAAACTTGCGTCCTTCGATTTGAGTCGCTCCCAGTGTCGGTTTTCCAATACTTCGTCGGCCCGATGCCTATCACTTAACTCTTTTGATTAAGAGTAAGCGTCGTAATTTCTACAAGCACGATCCAGAGGATTGATACCCTGATCACATCTAGCCGGACGTTCTTTAAGTTTAGTGCCTGGACCACAAATTTGATAAGTAGGTGTAACTCAACAGGTAGCTTGTTAATGGCTGTGCTCACAAGACCTTCACCGTGTGACACCAACATTGAGACTGACTGTACGACTCACTTGCATCTCTCTATATATTTATACTTATCGAAAGATATAGTGTAGTTTAAGTCAAGATGCGTATCATCAAACACGTTTCTGGATTTATCTATTACAAATATAGATGATGTTGTTGATACATCTATAGAACAACAACGAAACACCGTTAGATGTATCGTATGTGGCACATCAACACTCAAACACTTAAACTGCAGCCAACAGCTGAACAAATCAAAGAAGAAGCGGTACCTGACAAGAAACCCAAAGTCGAGTTTCTTGAAGACCATGAAGTTTTTCAAGCCGAACCAGATGTGGAAACAAGTTCAGATGAGAATATCCCAACGTTTCAAGAGATTGATGAAGGTCTACAAGCTATCACAGCGACACCAGCATATCAAGACTTTTTTGAGCAATATCCTGAAAAAGTTCGATATTATGTAAACAAGTATTTTACCGAAACATCGAAAGATGCTACTGTTGATCAAACGTATGGTGCTGTCTACGATGGAGATACAGGCAACTGGAGTCTTGGTAACACACGCTTAGACTTCACTAATGATGAAATTCAAGTGGGTAAAAGTAGGTATCCACAAATACTAGGCCTGCTAGAATTTATATTTATGAAAAGACCTAAGAGATATACATATGACGATCTTCAACACTATAGAGATATTTTAGAATCAACCAGTGTTCATAAAGTCGACTACGGACCCAATAAGATAACTAAAGGTTGTTCCTCGGAAAAGTATTTCACTGTAATAAAACCAAGGAAAAAACTCAACATTAATCACTACAGCACTTATAGTGTGAAGAAGGCTGCAATAGTGGAAAGAGACATACGTACTTTAAAAGAAAATATATATATATATATATATATATATATATATATATATATATATATATATATATATATATATATATATATATATATATATATATATATATATATATATATATATATACTGTAACTTTGATTTAACTTATATGAAGAAACCCCAGAATTAAATAAAATGCTTTTAACAAATCTATTAACACAATTTCGAAGTAATTTACATATTTACATGGACGGCTCAAAGGGAGAAATGGGAAATGGATTTGCTTTTTATGTAGCACAGTACAACATTTTAAAGAAAATCAAATTACCAAAGGCTGTATATACAGCAGAGCTGACAGCTATAAAAAAACGCATTACAATGGATGGCAAACAACAACAAAAAACGAAGCGGTTATAAGCGTCTCTATTGACCCTTAGGAGTTCAGAAAAAAATATCTTGGTGACATATCCTGCTGGATATTTAAGTATTATTTTAATTTTACGACCAATGACGGTAAGATCGTCTTCGTGTTGGTAAAGGGTCATTGTGGCGTGCATGGTAATGAAATAGCTGACAAATTGGCAAAAGAGAGTGTGATGTTGTACGATGACACAATTTATACAGTTTCATACACTGACCTGTTTCCCGTAATAAAAGAGTTCAATCTACAAAAGTGGAAAAGCGAATGGAAAACCTATTACTTGAACACAAATAATCCCTACAAGTACCTATATCCTGATATGCCGAGGCCTAGAGACCATAAGGTATACATCAATGAAAGCAGAAGTACCACCACCACAGTCATGAGGTTAAGGTCAAACCATAGACGGTGTCCCATGCATTTACATCGTATAGGAATACTAAGTACAACAATGTGTATTTGCGACAGTCAAAGCTTAGCTGACTTGGATCACATAATTTTTGTATGTCCCCTAACACAAAAGGCTAGAGGTAATTTACTTTCGGAAATTTGCAAATACGGGGCTAGCATAAAAATGCCATTTACTTTAAATTAGATACTTCCTGTCAACACAAAAGCAATAATCACTGCGCTCTGTAAATTTTTAGATATCAAATTAGAATTATAAAAAAGGCCATTTCCCTTCGTATAGAATTTGTGTATATATTTGCATACATGTATATATGCGTGTACGTGTGTGTGGGTGTATGTATCTGTATTCATTTTTGAAAAGAAAAAGTCAGAAAAAATGAAAGCGAAAGGAACAATAATTTTAAATATTGTATAATTGTATATAGGTAACATAATTATGCCTTCTAGATTCTTGAAATACGAAATAATTTGCAGGTATTAGATATATGTATGTACATTATCTGGAAATGTAAAATAGCAAAAGTCTGTGGCTGATGGAATAACCGTTCCAAAGTCATAAATACTGCACCACCACCAACTTATTTGGTTCCTGACCTAATATTTGCTCCTTTACATAGTATAAGCGCTCCAACATACAAACTTGGAATGATGGTTTATAGTCTTTCAACATAATATTTATAAGTTTCACAATTTCATCGCCACATGGCAGCTTCTTCTTATTAACACATTTGAGAACATCAGCAACACAATATAGTAAATCACTAAGTCATCTTGGATTGCTTCAGCTCAGGTTAGACCTCTAGTGGTCCTCTATCCAACCACCATCTTGTTTCGACAATGTGACCACACAGGCCTGCGTATTAGCCTGGTGGTGGAGGCTTCCGATGGTGGCCAGCTATACCTACGTAAAGGATCTGGCAGCAGGTGTGGCCCAATCAAATAATCATCAACAATACCAGCCTACACATTGACAAACGAACGTTGGTGATGCGCTTTAAGTAATATCGCATGTGGATTATCTTCCGCCCAAATATAGCTATTCCCTTTGGAATGTGCCATCTCGTGTAAAACTGGCCTTATCCATTCATAAAACTAAACTTAAAAAATTAGGTTGCTCGATAATTTGATGAAGCAGATGAAATTGTATGGCTAAAGCTGTTGCTTATGTAACACTCGCCAAACGGAAGCTTGAGTCGCATTCATAGCTTGTGCAATTTCAGTAGTGCGAATCGATTTGTCCTCAACCCGCTGAAGGACTTTTTTAAATTTCATCGTTTTTACTGTTTTTGCTACACCAGTACCATGCATGTTAGCTTTAAACGTGTAGGTCTTTTGGTAAGTTGTCGATGAATAGCAATAAACTTTTTGTGTCCGGGATTGCCTTCTTGATACAATAGTGCCACAGCTCTTGTATTGCAATTTGTTGTTCCATATGCCAGATGCATATCCGCCTGTCCTTAATTGGTGTAGTTTTCCATAAGGACCGATTACATTTTCGTACTTTACAAATGTGAAATTAAAAGACAAATATCACAAACTAACACGTAAGAACTTCTGCTCTCTGTCTTGTCTAAAATAAGCGTCCGTCAAGAGTACGTAAAATAAGACGAATAGCGGAAGCGGCATTAGAAAAGTCCACACACACGGAGTAAAATGTAAGTGAAAACTCAGGACCAAATGCTGTGCTACCAGTACCGAAAACTCGAAAAGTCAAGTACATAACTAAAGTTGGGGAATGAATACTGCGCTACGAGTTTTCAATCAAAGAAAATAATTAATTATTCAAGTGTTTTTGTAACCAATGCTGAAGCTGTCGCTTCCGCAGAAACCCATGTGCGTCGTTTAAACAGGTGTACTGAAGTCAAACGACGGCACGTTAAAACAATTGCTGCAGTGGTATTAGGTTCAAAACCTAAAAATAACTTGCACAGAAACTCCGCAAAGCACGTTTTTGATTTAAACTGTCTTAAAGAATCATAGGACCGTAGCGAGATATTTTCGAGCATAGCATAGGTTCTTTTACTCAAATGTCCTAATGGCACTCAATAACTCCTAGAAAGTTGGTCCCATACTTCTGAATTAGCGGGTACATAAAGCACAGTTATGGTAGAATTTAGGTGTTTTACCAAATTTTGGATTTTATAGTCAAAAATCAGCTCTAGATTTCTAATTTTACTGGCGGTTCACATTTAAAAATGTATTAGGTATTTATTGAAAAATAATGCCCTTATAATTCTAAACATTTATAGCTATGGATTTGGGTCCGCTCTCCTACTTGAAATATTTTTATTGGAATTGCATTTTGGGTATCCCATATATTATTACATTTTTAATTACTTTAAAAAAATATACGCTGATTTTATGTAATATGCTTAAAAACTCATAAACAACTGTTCCTTTTTTAAATTCTAACGTTAACAAAAAGTTCTGTAGGAATGTGCAATTTCGTTGAAAATTCGTTAAAATTTGTAGACCATTAAACGATACACCCTATAATTAAAACTACTGCCAGAGTATCGGAGAAAAAGTCTATTTGAAATCATTTTCTAGAAACGTTGTGGTAAAATGAAGAACTATGACGTTTCTCTACATATCGCGTATTTGTTTCAGGTTTTTTGGCTAAATGTTGTGTAATTTGGACGTTCTAAGCAGAAAAACTATAAAACTTTCAAAGTAATTTTCCGGTATTTCGGAACCTTTATGCGAAAAAAACTTAATCTTGGCCTGTAATATACAATAGATTTTCTTATCCACAAAAAAATATTTTGGTTTTATGCATTTTTCTGGTCATTAGTGGCACTCATTTTTTTTATGTCTAAGTTTTTTCTTTTAACTTAGAGATCTAGATTTTGGTATATAGTATACTTTTTGCAATATAAACCAAGTTTGTGTGCCATAGCTTTATTTATGGAGATACAATTTTTTCCGAAAGCAAAACGAAAATTTTCCAGCAAAAACTAGTGCGAGTTTGCCGGCTAACGAACTTATCCAAGCCACTTGCAAAAGAAACGCACTCACCAAATTTAACCAAAATCGACCCATAATTTTTTGAGTTATCTGTGTGATCAATATATATATATATATATATATATATATATATATATATATATATATATATATATATATATATATATATATATATATATATATATATATATATATATATATATATATATATATATACCTCTCGCGCAAGCTTTGAGGACCAGATATGGATTTATATCTCAATGTCTTAAACGCAAGGTTTGAGGACACATTTGTTCTCAGAGATATCCCTTCTTTTCTTAGTTGCAATTGCCTCCCCTCCTATGGCATTAGCTGCAAGCTTTGAGGACTAAGAACAGAGCAAGTGATCAGGTACAGGTAGTGGCGTTGTTGTTTTACATGCAATCTATCAAATACATATACTTATTTTTTGCAAAACGAAAATGTCGTTTACATTCCAGCGTAAATAATATATCTAGGCCGTTCTTGAATTTAATCGAATTGTTTTTGTTATAACCATATATACTCGACAATCGACAATGATTTGAAATTTAAAGATGCGCACTGCATATTATGTCAATCACTCCTAACACTTTTACGAAATGTTTCCTAACAAACATATTTTTTAGAAGAAAAAAATATATAAAATTAAAATTTATAATTCAACTATAACGTATTCTATGTACTTTCGTTATCAAACAGTGTTAATTTTTTCTAAATTAAAGAATGTATATGCATATTATGTATTGTGCTGTGGACTTCAAAACCTTACTACAGTAATCCACACGAAACTCTTAATTATGAAATTTCATGACCTTAAAAATGCCGCTTTTCCTGTTAGTCAAATACAAATAAAATAAGTATTTGTAAAATATTAACTAATTAAAAAACGGGATAATAAATAACATTTTTTCAAAGATCTATAATATCTATATTTAGAAAATATTTCTTTTAATTGAAAGGTGTCTTTTGTATGTAGATTACCTGTTTTTCACCTTTATGTTTACTTTCATTTTGTACTGTTTCATACATTACAAAATAGAAACAAACATAACGGACAAGAACAAATAATTGAAGCCGCATTGCTCGAACTGATTTTGAAAAATAAAAAACTTCCCCATTAACGTCTTAGGTGAAAAGTTTGTTTTATATGTCTTGTGTTGTTAAGCTTAATTAATAATTAGAGCTTATAATGTGGTTTTAATTTAGTGTGTATGGCCAAACAGACCAAGCCAAACGAGTTTTAATGATTTATAGCGTTTAGTATCAAAACAACAGAAGACTTCATAATTTAAATTTTTATTTTACTTTAGCTATTAAATATACTTTTGTGTATGACAACAATAGTTCGTCACCTAGGTGCGATATAAATACACTGTAGCTGTTGATTTAACTTTAGAATTTTTCACCCTCTGATGACGCTGACGTTGTCAGCGAAACGATCGTAAGGTCTTTAAAATATGTGTTGTGGTTATTTGGGCTCTCCAAGTGTACTTATCAGTGCTTATCACAGGTTCCAGTTTTCACATAGACGAATATAATATATTGATTGTTGTTGCCCTTACTTGGTGAAATTTGTCCATACTACATACAGACTTGGAGACTACTTCTCTGGCTTCATTGTTGGTTTTTGTAGGTGAAGGACGTACCCAGCACGTTTGATAACTGGAGCAAGTAGCCCTTAGAATTCTGGATGTTCTAGGATGTTCTTCAATGTTTCTGTGACTATCAAGCAGCGAAACTATAGTCACAGAAACATTGAAGAACATCCTAGAACATCCAGAATTCGAAGGGCCACTTGCTCCAGTTAGCTCACGCGCTGGCTACGTCCTTCACCTACAAAAACCAACAGTGAAGCCAGAGAAGTAGTCTCCAAGTCTGTATGTAAATATAATATAATTCTCATAATTAAGTATATAATAAAATTTGTGATTTTTTTTATATTCGAATTTAAAATTATAACCATATTAGTAAATGCCGGAATTTTACAAAATAATTGCTCAACAAAGTTTTTCCAACTATATCTTTTGACCTAGGGCTAATGGATAATTATATGCAGCCAAAAAATCGCGAACAACAACAATCTTTCGACTTTCACATACACGAATATCGCACCAGCAATCTAGCGGACAGATTCATGATTGTCAAATTATTTGACAAACCAGCTTTACTTATGTTAATGTATGTCTCTATTTACTTATAACAGTTATAGGGTCTTACATGAATAATTTCTAATTATAACCGATCTAGCCCAAATAGCTTACGTGGACGTAATCATGTATTTTGCTGTAGTTTTAAATGTACTTATTGCTAACATAATCCCTTTCGGTAGCGCAAAAACTGAGGCACACGATCATGTAGACCAATTGTAAGCAGAGCGTCGGTGGTTCAGGGGCAAGAACGTGTGCCTTTGAATCGAAGGGTACTGGGTTCGATCCCAGCGTTCTCCTCTCACTTTTTCAGTACAAACTGTAACATTAACATTAACTGAGGTTTTGGCATTGTATTTGAGAAAGTTGAATGTCTGCATGTTCTGCCCTTCGGAGGGGGCGTAAAGCCGTCGATCCCGTGTCCATGCAATGTTGGGCACGTTAAAGATCCCTACCTTACTTACAGAAAGGCAAGGGTTTGTCAAAATTTCCAGGATAGTGAGGTGAAACTGCTCCCTGGCGTCGGTGATTAGCCATAGTCGCGGAAATAGACCGACGTTAAACAAACAAAAAACACACACACACACACACACCAATTGTAAGCGAGAAGTCAGCATAATTGAGACTGTTAGTTAAAGAAACACAACACCAAAAATAAAAACAAAAACACTTAGTATAAAAAAATGTAAAACCTATTGTTCTTTTTCCATTGATTTGACGCGCAATTAGCAGGTAGCTGACACGTTACTAAACATTTCAAATAACGCCCAACTAGCACAATTAGTCGTGGCAGCGACAATCGTGATAACTTCTACGTGTGTTGCCGCCAGTCAAAGATCCATTATAGGAACGCTCCTATCACGGAACAACCAACAACATGAAGCATGATTGTAGCGTTACGACGTGGTATCGGGAACGTATCGGGCTACATTACAACGCTGCGCCGTAGCCTTCACGTAGCAAAGACCTGGCGAAACGGTTACAGCCCCTATCACGAGCTTATCACTACCTACTCTGGCCTGTGCTTTCTTTTTTTCTTGAAAATTATTTCACAAAATAAATATCTCTCCAACTATTGTGTTCTAAAACCATTATTTGCCCTTTGTCCAATTCTAGACTTCAAAAATGTGGGTTTCTTTGCCTGTCTGGTGATGCTCCCAAGCATCGTTAGCGGTTACAGAGAAGACAACCAACATTTGTGAAGCCAGAAAATAGGTCTCTACATCTTAATTTAGTAACTTTCTGATGATTTATATTTGGATGTTCTGAGTATTTAATCTAAACGGATGCACGCTTGCTGTTAAAATATAATGATTTGTGCATTCAGAAATTGCGCATGTTCGAAATGTTCCTTTATTTAAAGAAAATTATATATCACGTAATATACGACAATCAACTTCAATACTCTCAAAGTGTTACAAGTTGTATTACTATTTACTTTTATACACATAAAACTCATAATTTTGTAAAAATTTGTTATGATAATTCAAAAGTAGCAATAGATTAATTTTTAGATACTGATCCTAAGATAGGAGGTAATAATGGTGTCATAAATCTGCATCTACAAAAATGGTGCATTTTAAAGTGACATTTACCAAAATATTGAACGTGAAATTTGTTACCACTTGTTGCTCGTGACGAATACTGAAAAGCCAAAACTTTAAAATTACTTTCACTAAACGCTACCAAGTGGGACTATGACCCAACATTGTATAGTTAGTTTGCGGTAACGGCTACATCCTTATCTATTAAATCGGTTTTTGTAGTTGTCCTTGTCGCTCTATGGTTCCCAAAACAGAAGATACTTTTAAAATTATTTGCTTTGCCTGTAATTTTAACCTAACAAAGTGTTAGGTTATGGCTGTTTTTGTTCATATGTCTTGTTTTGAGCTTTGTATTACCCACATTAAAAACCAGTGGTGGTGTTATGGACCTGCTAAGCTGACAAAATGCTGTGTCCAATGCCATTGTACCAAAACTTTCTTAGATCAAAGGTTTTTTTTAAGTTTTTAATGAAGTTCTACTATCAGTTGGTATATTATACCATTTGATTTTAATATCTGCGATAGATGTGTAAACGCGCTGTTGCTTATTTTGACAATGATACCATGTTCTAAGCTGTTGTCGCAATAGTGAAATCTAAGAAACGATAATATCTTGATCTTCAGCCTTTACCATCAAATTCATTGTCATCTTCAGAAGGGATGATGCAGTTACCCTCATCAGAGCAGCAAACATTTGTTTGGTGTTCCGTTTGAGGACAACTCTCCTCATTTGTAGCAAATGTTTCACTGAGGTTTGTTAACTATAACCGAGTGTTCACGACAGAATTATACTGTTTTAACTGTTGTAAAGTTTTCTTGGTTGCTCAAGTGACTTGTTTTTATTGACGTATGAAATGATTTTTGGATCATACACATTACACATTCAACTAGACGCGTACAAAATTGCATCGCAACTAGCACCAAAGTACCAAAGTGATGGTAACTGAAATCGGAACTTGAAAAGCGTAGTTATTACGTAATCCCCACTAATTCTTCGACTTGGTAATGAAACTAACTCTATATTACATATTAAATGTGACAATGGCCTAATATTAACCGCTTATAACTACTTTAGAGTTACGCAACTTCTTAGCTGCTTTCCACGTATTAGGCGCGTCGTCGTTACACATAGAACGAATCAAAAGTTCCGAAAACTTGAAGGTAGCAAACGACAGTCGCCTATTTTAAGTTACTGAAATGCTACATCAAAGTTGCAGATACTTTCAAATAGCATTAATAGTTGCCGCGATGTTTTCGGCTTCTTCATATTACACCTAATAATTGTGAAACTTTCTGGTGAAATATTTCGGTGGCCGTTACTTTTTCGTTACCTAAGGAAGTGAATGTTACTATTTGTGGCTATAAAGTAAAAGTACCTTTTAAAATTCCCTATAAAGTATTTTTACCATACAGTCCCACTGATTCATAAAGGATTAGTTTCATCACAACAGCATGAGATGCGATGTTTTACTATTAAAGTGTTTGTGCTTCTACACAATAAAAAAATCAACTTCGCATTTTTTGTTCGGTGTAAATAAAATATAGTATAATTACAAATTATGCAAAACTCTCTGATATTCATCATTCAGGGAATACGAGAACGGTTTCGGTAAGAGTGTTCCCCCTTCTTGATATAATTGTCTATAACAAAGGCCTCTAATCAAATTTATAATTGCTTTAGGGTCGAAATTGTTTAGTAAGTTAAAATTATAATATTATCAATAATAAATTACTTGTATTAAAACAAAGTTGTCTTACTTACTTTTCCCTTATTAAAAATTATTCGTTTAAGAAACGTTTTTTGTGATACTAAGCAACTTATGAAACGCTATTTGAAGTTTCGTAAAAATTAGACAAATTTCACAATTATGTTTACTTTTTATACACAAATTATTCAATGAAACGAGTATGTAGTTCCTTAATTCTATATAATTCTAGCTGCATTGTATTATTAATTTTTTACTATCATTTCCTTTAATTTTTCCACAATAAGTTTTGCACTTATTTGAGTTGTTATTAGTTAGTTAATTTGTAATAGTGTAATTTGTTATTCAAGAAACCAGTAATCAAGTTTTAGAATTTTCCGTTAATTTGAAGATGATTATAAACTTTAAACTTACCATGAACAAACAAAATCTATTTCAATAATAATAATAATAATTCTGCTTTACAATTAGTGGGCTGTTATTTTATATTATACTCGTATTACAATCATGTGGCGAAGGCGCTGTGAATTATAACGAGAACGGATAAATTACACCCAAAATTAAAAATTACCTAGGTTGTGATATAAAGGTGACCGCCCAACAAACTAGACAAAATAAAATTGCTTATGTACCTTGTAAGTATTATTACTGATGATGATAAATACAAATACAGCCAGAACTTTCAAGAAGGACCGCGATGGCGAAGTAAGCATTTAATAAATAAAATGCCTGCTGTTCACGTTAATAAACATTTTAACTTAAATCTCATGTAAAAATGTATAAAATGTATGTTAAATAATTCGGCCACACCAATGCCGTTATATGAATGGAACTTTCTCATTTCATTTTAAAGGGAAGGAATGTGGTAAATATTGGTTCCAGATGTTTACAGTCCATTGTAATATGCTGCCTTCTTTCAACCTATGTAACTGTTCTAATCTTACTGTGATCTTATAATACAAAAAGACTGTATAAATAGATCTACTTTATTAAAGGAGTTAAAAAAGTTTATTTTGCAAACTTAAAGATATATGGAATAAAGAAGGGTATAATCACTACACTCAAACAAAAAGAATGCTAGAAGTATTCTAAATACTACTAGTTCTGATAAGTACACTTGGAAAACCCAAATCACTACAATACATTAAAAAAAAACTTGACGTTCGTTTCACTAACCAAGTTAGCGTCATCAGAAGATGAATAATTTTAGAATTTTATGTAACTTGTCAACAATGTAATGTACTATAATTTCGCACTTGCAGGCTTGAATGCATACTTTATATCAGAGAAGTGTAAAATTATATTGTTTTAAAACCGTAGGTATTATTGTTAGAAAATGGGATGCAATCAAACTAAGGGACAGCCGAGGATTTCTTACTGTTAACTTTGTACGTGCACATTTATAATTTTTGCTTAATTTTATGTGTGTAAATAATTCGTTGTAAAATAATCAAAGGTATGGAAATAATCATCACAAAAAGCTTAAAATGGCTAATTATATACTTACAATTAGAGTTTATTTTGCGTAGTAAACTAAGGGATAGCAAATATTACATGCATTAACATTAAATAATACATAAAATAGAAATATACAATGTGTTCAAAAATATCAAGACAATTACACTTGAGAACATATTTTCTAAGAAGTAATTCATTTCTTAAACCAGGTGTCTAATTCTAAAGATTATTCTTTATAGAAATAAATTTAAGTTTAGATGTTCGTGATCTGATATTTCTCATTTTTTTGGGTATTTTGTAAGATATTACTCAGGTTGCGAGCGTGCTAATAGTTTCCTTGCGTTTAACCACATTTTGTCGCTATCAAATTATTTGACATAAAATCCAGCAGCTAAGACCACATTTCGTTAAGCAAATAAATGAAGCATCCCGGGATTTAAATTTTTCCCTTGGTTTTTAGATTTATTATGTTGCAAAAACAGCAATACTGCGATAAACATTGTCAAATTAATAATCACCTAAAAAAAGTTGCACCGTCTTCAAAGAAGCGCTAAACGATACATAATGGTATTGATTTTAAATATGCTAATAGTTCTACCTCAAATAAAATTTTATACACCAACTATAAAATATGTAATATGAAATTATCAGCCGGTGTCTTACTTCTTCAACCAACTTTTTAGGCAATTAGGTTTTTATTTATAGTTTGGTTGTTATTTGATTCCAGTCAATGCCTCAATTGTAACCTATTTATTAAAGTGTAAAATATAGTCTTGCAGGCTATCCGTGTTTAACATATTTGCAGAGAACTGTAGATTTATTTTGTGTTGCAAGAGAGTAAAGCGACATAGGTCCTCTATACATTAAAAATGGTAGGTTCTAATAATTTTTGTTTGTTGCATATCCTAAATAGCACAATTAAAAATAAAGTGGAAACCCTCTCTCGGATTTTTTTTATATGAAAATTGACTGTTTTTGTCTAATTAAATGATTCAGTTAAGAATGACGTGGATTTTGCATTTTTGTTTGTTGAATACTCTGCATAATGACTATTTGGTAAAGAAATGCCACCGTCAGGCTAAATTATAAAATTATGACTTTTCAATATAAATTTTTGTTATTTAGCGAAATGTACCTAATAAACCGATTACAGAAATAACTTAAAGGAACGTACCACCCCACGATTATCTCAACCTAATAACATCAAAACCGTTCTCATAGGTCTACGCGTTTCCTAATAATAGGCTAATAAAAAAATCACCATGCCTATCAAATTGATCCTTTTTAGTGAATTTTCATTTAAAAAAATTACTAATGAAGAGGTATCGATGGTAAGACTCTCGGAAAACTTCTTCAAGTGAGCACGAATTAGGGTCTCTAGAACCCATTTCCATGGTTAGTTAAAAAGTTCATCAGATCTTAACGCTCAATTTTTCTTAATAAAAAAATTAAAAAATATTTTTAAAACGCAATATCTCTCAAATTGTTTAAGTAATTGAAATGACAATTTACAACTTAGATTAACATAGACAGACGTGGTTGTTTACCAATTTTCTAATCTTTTGATCAAAGGAAAATAAAGTTATGCGAAATTATATATAAAATAATCCTCAACATCACTTCAGATTCTGTAATACAATATCTACAATGTTGGTCAAAGACAGATGACGTTATCGGTACTACTATGCTATTTAAATAAACCGCAGATAAAAATCTTCACAATGGAAGTTACAATCGTTCCAAGATGTCAGAATATAAAACATTGTGAGAGATACGACAGGGACGCCATCTCGTTGCGGTACCAGGTAGTATGTTGTCACGAGAGCTCTAGTTAACACAAAATTTTATAGAGACTGTGTACAATATACAGCCAAGTAACAATTTTGTAAATTGTTAGTCCTGGCCCATTTCTTTTCTAATACCGGGACCATGTTTGCGTCCAAAGGCGCTACGTTTTAGCATGCGACTGCAGGCGGCTTGATAGCTGGTTGACGTTAGATGACACCGCTGATTTTTAACAGCGGCGGGGTGGCCATTTGCCACAACTCTCATCTGAATCTGAAGATATGAGAAAAATATATACCAGTAAATCAAAAATTTAATGAAAGTGATTTAATCTGTTTAAAAGCAATCTAGAACTGCGTTTTATTATGTATAAATATTAAGTTTCCCATTCTTCACGATCACGGTATTTAAAATTAAAAGTCATCTCCCTCTCTTAGTTTAATCTGACAACACGTAGCTATTTGTCACAGGGAAGTGTGTACCCTCTACGTATCGCATAACCGCGAAATCGACTATGCTTATGCTAATTGCTAATACCTTATTAGAATCTTATAATATAAAACAACTATCTATATTCTAAGGTTAATTTTAACTTAACTTTAACAAATGCCCTCCGCGGTCGACTGTAGTAGTATAATATGATTCTAACATCCAATAAAACAAATAAGAAACTGATAGGAAAACTTTATGTAGATTGTGGATGCTGTGTCCTCTATACAGAATTCACTGGTAGGTATTACCAAAGTGAAACAAAACTATTTCAAGAAGAAATATACCTACCCCAAACTAATATAGTAAGTACTTATAATATCTAGGTAATTATTGTTTACTTTCAGTTTTAACTTTACATGTAGTGTGTGGAAAATTTGAAGTAAATGAAACTACGTAAAATAACTTACATACCTAGTTTAAATGATATAAACCGATCTTCAGGTAAAATTAGTAAAATTTTAATTTCAAAATTTTTTATTGTTTATAATTATTTCATTTTCAAAACCTATGGATATAGCAACAGTAAATAAGCGTACTGTGCGATATTGGACACATTATAGTAGACTTAATTGGGATACATGTAGTAACATTTACGATTCACCTAAAATGTTTATGTTATAATACAATTATTTTATCCACTGCAAAGAAAACAATTTGAATTTTACAGTGCTACTAAAGAGTCGAAATCATTTTTACTGAGACGGCGAAGAACCAAATATACTAATTTCGCATTATTGGCCCTAAGTAACTAGATAAAAAAGTAAATCAACTTCAGTTCCTTGCATATCCTTCCTTCCAGCTGCAGAAGTATATGCCATCGGGATGTGTGCATCGGAGATTAATCAAAAATATTTTCTGATAGCCAAGCTGCTATAAAAGAACTCTGCTTCTACCGTTGCAATTAAATAACAGTATTCCAAGACTGACCTTTAAGTGCGAGCAACATTGTGGTATCGCTGGTCTAGATATCAGAGCACTGGGACCTTGATGACAATTGTCAATGTAGCTTCAGACGCCCTTGTCAGGAAAGGAGCCGAGGCGGACTATATCAGACCGGAACCTGCTCCAGGCAGATTGTTATGCACAGCGAAACGCACCTTGTAGACCTGGATGGAGGAAAAGACATGACATCAGTTACAAAACCTGCCAAGATTAGTCCATTCTAAGGCCTTCATAAAGGACCTCTCAAAATCAAGGGGTAAAAAACTTATAGAGTTAAACAGACAACAGCTGAGAACTCTGGTCAACCTGTATACAGAACATTGCGGTCTGCGTCACCACATGCACAGAAATGGGCTTGGATAAGAAACCGAGTGCCGACTGTGTAGGGAGGGTGACGAAAAAGCAAAGCTTGTGCTATGTCCCTGTCCGACAGTGAAAAGAACCAGACACCTGCTCTAAGACCCAACTTATACCAGAAGATCTTGGTCTATTTTCGCCCTCAAAAATTGTCGATTTCTGCAAGAGGATGGACTTGATTGGTGAAATATAAGACAATTAATTCATGAGTCGCATTAGACTTTAAGGCTGCAGTGGGGGAACTGCAATGGCCCACTCACAACATAACCTAACCTAACCGAACCTAGATCCAACATTCCTGACATTGGTTTCCAAAATTATCAAAACTTAGAAAATAAATCTTAAGCGTTTATTTATTTTAATCTCTAATAATAAATAATCATATGCTTTCGTGGCGAAATTTAATGTGCCTCAGTCTGCAAAGAGAAAAGGGTTCGAATTCTGGGTGGGCATACCAAAAGTTAACATTGTCTGGAAAATCGGAATTGTAGATAATACCTACTAACGTTATGTTTTTATTTTCAAACGACATACATATAGTTTTCTCGTAATGTGTCAAGTGGAATGTGAATTAAATATAAATAGCGTATTGTGATATATCCTTCCTGATTATTTAACGTAAAATATAATTTTGGTGTCACCGCCAAAAAGCAAGTAATCTATAGCTATTTAAGTATACCTACTCTTAAAAAGTGTGTTCAAAAATGACTAAAGTAAAAAGTAACCACTTGAGATTGTTAAGGATTCTGTGGCTAATACTAAAATATATTCAAAAGTCTTGGTACATTGTTGTTGGTTATCCTTACAAGGAGTATGTTTGATTAATAGGAAACCACATATATAGTTATGCTGCATAAATAAAAAAGGTAATTTGCCAACAAAGGGCTTATTTTTTATACCTATTTTAATCTAAAGTTAAATCCTCATGGGTAGGATTATCACAGACCACTAAATAACTTCTTTCATTTTAGTACTAATTTTCAATAATGACATTTCGATTAAATAATTTAAAATAAAATAGATGATTTTATAAGTAGCAAGTTTTTAACAAAAAACCGCTATAGGTGTAAATGTATGGCAAACTTTTTTATGTCGAAATTGAATAGGTACATCAATTGCATTGCACAGTCTCGGTAATTAGTTTTAATAAATATTATAATAATTATTATATTATTAATTTTGTTATACTTATTAGTTATATCAAAGTATTGCTTAGCAAACAATAGAATAATATAATAACTGCACACTGTTTTAAAATATTTTGTTTTACATATACAGGGGCTTTCCTTTTTTGCTACTCTGTATTCTTATCAAAACTTTGTTACGGATAAATTCATAAACATATTTGATTACCTATTTTGGTAAATATAATAAAAATCACAATGTCCTCAAAGCTTGCATAACCTAACACCTTTTAGTAAAAGAAATTTCCCCCCATTTTACAAAGAGTGGGGGAAGCACAAATTTTAAACCATTTATTCACGAAGTCCTCAAAGCTTGCATGATGTCCCCAAAGCTAGCAGGCAATGTCCTCAAAGCTTGCAACTGTACCCAAACCTTGCGCGTAACGCCTGGAATAGTCCTCAAAGCTTGCGCGAGAGGTATATATATATATATATATATATATATATATATATATATATATATATATATATATATATATATATATATATATATATATATATATATATCCCTGAAAATAATAAAATTATTTTTATGGAATGCGATGCGCCTGCTGGCCTCATAGAGACTTTATTCCGTACCAAATTTTTAATTTCTAGGTTAATGGAAAATTGGGTTTTTTATAATTTCAAAGATTTTTATAAAAATTCGCTACCATAATGCACTTGTTATGTTTTTTCACTTTCAATGTGGAATAACACATCCTATAATTAATTGGTATAGTATTTTTGTGCTACCTGCTTGTTTTGCTTTTAAAAACCAACCGTTCAAGAAGATAATGTTTTCTTTTGGTGATTATGAATCAAATGCTGGGTGTTTTGTTACCTATGGCTAACAATTTTTCTCAGTTTACAATAAACAAGAAATTGTTCATATTTTTCTTGTCACATATTCCAATATTAGACAGCAAATAATAATCGCATTTTATGCTATGAAGTTGTCTGCCAAGCTGCCTTTGAATATTCTATATATATATATATATATATATATATATATATATATATATATATATATATATATATATATATATATATATATATATATATATATATATATATATATATATATATATATATATATATATATATATATATATATATATCAGACCACCCCCTCCACTTTTTCTGCGCATGCGTTAACAGATGACGTCACGACGGCGGGAGTCAGCAGTCAGATGTCATCTGTCAGCTGACGTCACATGTTCCAAGATGGCGGGAGCCCGCTGTCAAATGTCATATGTTCCAAGCCTGTCAGCTGACGTCAAATGTTACAAGATGGCCGCCACTGTCAGATTATAAGAAGGCCGCTGCAGCAGTCTGCCATCTGGTCGCGGGTAATCTATCAGTTCACATGTTCCAAGATGGTTGCTGCTGCTGTCCGGTCCCAAGTTGCCGCCGTGTGGCCAAGTTGCCGCCATGTGGTTATACACACGTGTTGAACAGATGGTTACTACCCGCATGCCGAGAGTGGAAGACACAAGCTGCATGTGTTGTTTGTTAGGCTATGTCGGCTACCCGCTAGCCAAATACGTTTCTTAGGTTAAGCCTACACATGTGTGTTTGTTAGGTTAGGACGTAGCTAGCCGAATGTTTGTTGCTCACCATGTGTTAATTTGAGGTTAAGTCTGACATATAAGCAATCTGCTTCCCGCTATACGAGAATGTTAGGTTAAGGCACACACACATGTGTTGCTTGTTAGGAGCTCACCACGTGATAATTTGAGGTTAAGTCTGACATATATGCAATCTGCTTCTCGTTATTCGAGAATGTTAGGTTAAGGCACACACATGTGTTGTATGTTAGGAGCTCACCACGTCTTAATTTGAGGTTAAGTCTGACATATAAGCATTCTGCTTTCCGTTATACGAGAGTGTAAGGTAAAAGCCACACATGTGTTGTTTGCTAGGTTATGCCGGCTGGTCACTAGTCTCAGATGTTAAGGTTGATTGTTAAGACCGCTTCCCGCCAACCAAATGTGTTCTTAGGTTAAGCTCACCACATGTTTGTTGGTTGACAGGCAACAGTCTCACCATCACGTGTTGACTCTGTAACGTATGCCGACGGCGTTCTAAGCTTACGCACATGTGTTGGGTGGGTTATGTAGGCTGCCCGCTAGCTGAATGGTTGTTGGGACGTGTTAATTTGAGATTTAGTCTAACATATAGCATTCTGGCTTCCCGCTACCCGAGAATGTTGGGTTAAAACGAACACATGTGTTTGACAGGTGACACTCTCACAACGTGTTGTATATGTCGAATGTTACAGGTCTACACACGTGTGTTTGTTAGGTTATGCCGGCTGTCCGCTACCCGAGAATGATATAAGTCTAACCACATGTGTAGGCTCTGTGACGTATAGGACTCCGATTCTCACTAGTCAACGGTGTTCTTTGGTTAAGCTCAGCACGTGTTTGGTTGCCATGCAACACTCTCACCACATGTTGTATATACCGAATGTCTGTACACAGGCTTGTTTGTTATGAGCTTACCATATGAAAATTTTTGGTTATGTTTGACATATGGTAAGCTCATATGAATGTTAGGTTAGGACGTTGCTAGCCGAATGAGAGGTTAGGATTCCCTCATGATGAATGTTATAGCTTAAGTATTGTATGTTAGGCTATGTTTATTGACATATAAGATCAAGCATGTGTAGGCTCTATGACGTATAGGACTCCCTCTACCTGAATGGTTTTCTTAGGTTAAGTATACACACATGCTTGTTTATTATGAGTTTAGTGCGTGTTGATATGTTGAATGTTTATTTGTTTGCTAAGGTTAGGTAACAACTCATATGTTTGTTGTTGTATGGTTGCTATGTTACTCAGTTTGGTTGGGGAAATTTAAATTTGATTGAAAAGGTGTCTGCGCATGTGCAGAGTACATGGAATTATTATATGGACTCTACACGCACATGGGTTTCTACGTTTTTATTTTAGAAAAAAACACAAGTTGGAACCAGGGTTTATTTATATATATATATATATATATATATATATATATATATATATATATATATATATATATGTATGTATATATATATATACATATATATCTGAGGTAAGTGGTTTGTACATGGGTTTTTCAGTAATTCAATACATTCGACAATAACAGTTACAAAAGTCATAATACATTAAAAATGTATGTAGGTACAGACATATTAGAAGAATAAAGTACAACAGTTACAAAAATTATAATCTAAACTAATTAAAATTACTTAGGTACAGAGTTACAAAAATCTTAAGCTAAACACTTTGATCATGATGGTGGTGTTCACATGTTCTTTGGGTCTATGAAGAGCAGCTTATACACAAGAGAAATACCTCCGCATAAACCCATCATTGTTTGGTGTGAGAGGTATTCTATTGCTGTGTGCCTTCGGCCATCAAACTATAGCTCCATAGGTTATCATCTGTCGGATAACCACTACATAGAGCCAGTACATCTGTTGTGGACTTGTTCCCCAGTTATTTCCATAGATTATTCGGCATGTCCACAGGGACAGTTTCGTCCTGCGCGTTGCATTCTCTAACTGTACGTTTCAGTTGAGCTTCTTATCTAGGGTAACCCCCAGATATTTCGCCAGTTCCATAAATTGAATTGTTTCCCATATAAGAATAGGTGGTTTTAATTTATCCAGCCTTCTGCCTCTGATAAATGGAACAATGATGGTTTTGCGGGGGTTCACAAACGGGGGTTCGCAAACATCTGCTGCCTCCGGGACCAATCATTCACTACATTTAGTGTCTCTGGAAGAGTATTTGAAAGTTCCTGTTCAGATTTTTCTTTGACCATTATGACGAGATCATCCGCATACGCCTGGACCTCAACCTCGAACAGCCCCAAGGTAGCCCGCAAATCGTCCACAAAGAGGGACCAAAGCAGAGCGGATAATACTCCTCTCTGCGGGCACCCCCACGCAGACCGGAAGCTGACCACCTCACCCTGCAACGTGGTAATAATGGTCCGATTGTGCAGTATGCTACCGATCCAGCCACAAATGGTAGGTTCCGCCCCTCTAGCGATAGCAGCTTCGTATAGGGAGTTAGGTAGTGCATTGTTAAATGCTCTTTTGATGTCGAGAAACGCAGCCACCGCCTGCTATCTGTTATCCAGGGAGTGTGTGATTTTCTCAACAAGGTTTTGAGTGCTAACTCAGTAGATTTGCCAGTTTGGTAGGCATATTGGTGGGTATTGACGGGGTTGTTGTTTAAGACATTCCCCCTAAGGTGTCCTGTGTCCGTCCAGTATTTTTTTCAATCCCTTTAGGAGCAATGAAGTAACACTGAGAGGTCTCAGCGATTTGGTTAGGTGATCATTGGGTTCCAATTTGGGAATATATACACCCCTAGATACCGTCCAGCTGAATGGAATATAGTTCCAAGCCAGACTGGGTCTATACAGCCTGATGAGGAATGGGATGAGTGCCACCAGTCCACTTTATAGCAGAACCGGAATCACCCCATCCTCCCCTGGTGCCCTGAATGGCTGGACATGCTTAACAGCACACTCCACCGCCGAGGCTGTAATTTTCCAAGCAACCCGCCAGTCTTCACTTTGAGGACGTTTATATCGTCCCCCGGCTGGCAGGATTTCTTCACTACTCAGGATCAGACAATCTGAGAAATGTGTATGTGCTAAGAGCTCTAACGTTTCTTTCCGTGATCCTGGCGCTGCTGGGTAAATAGGCAATATCCCCGCAGAACCTCCTCCAAGACCCCGTCTTTGCGTTCCTTGTCCCCTTGTTTTATTGTGTCGGAGCGGATTTATATTGTTCGGAGTTGCCTGTAGTCTTAGCACGATTGAAGAGACTTCGCACTTCTCTTCGTAGTTTTTCTAGGTTTTTGTTCCACCAAGCAGACCCTCGACGGTATTTTTGTGTTTAGTGATACGCTGAGATAATTGCATCCCTTACTTGTTCAGCTGCAATTTCTCCTCACGATCCCTTACCGTGTGGATAGCGGACTCAAGTCGGGATATGAGGGAATGCTTGTAGCCCTCCCAATCCGTTCTCCTCGGGTCGCGATACTCCCCCACAGGTCTAGGACCTGTTTCAATATCAAACAGGATACGGGCATGGTCTGAACATGAAGCTTCAGGCGACACCCTCCATTTGAAAATTTTTGTGCTCAATAGCCCTGAGCTTATCATGAGATCTAGAACCAGTTCTCCGATTAACCGTTAGAAAGGTGGGTTCCGAGCCTACTTTGTTAACGACCAACTCTTCCCCTAATATGTGCTCAAACAGTGACTTACCTCGCCTGTTGGTGTACATGCTTCCCCAAACCACATTTTGTGAGTACGGATCACACCCAATTACAAGGTGATTATTGTTCCTCTTGCAGTAGGTGATCAATTTCCGCACCTCTGCTGCAGGAGGTTGGTCTGCATCTCTGTCTCCGGGGAACTAAACTGAGCAGGCTCCATGTCTAGCCTAGTCTCACCGGATATGATCATGATGGGATGACTGCCATGTCCTTGGTACAGTACTCTGAAAGTACAAAATACTTTAAGTTGTTTCTGTTACAGGCACAGGCTCTGGGATTGCTACCGGATCCCACCTCTACTATCTTACCAGAAGTGTTACCCAGCCCTTTGGTTCGGTCCGAATTGGCGGTCCAGGGTTCTTGGAGAAGAGCAATGTCTATCTGCTCCTCTTTTAATTTCATGCTAAGTAGGTATGTTGCAGCCCTAGCATTATGTAGAGTCGCTTCAATGCATCTAATTGTGGTGGACATGAATTGATAATGGCGATAGGGGTTTAAGGGGGAAATGTGTTCAGGTAGAGGGAGAGGTAAAGAGAGAGGTTAAATATTATATTTGGGTTAGGGAGCTGGGCCATCCTCCTTTTCAGAAGCTCGATTCCCAAGCTTCCTAAAGGAGGGCTTATCTTTGTTAGTCGCACGAGGGGAGGATTTTCCTCTCTCCCTCTAGAGGTTCTAGTGGACGGATGTACCATTTCCCCCAGAGGTGCCACTTCCTGAGGTTTTAGCCGGAGGGACTACTCCTCCTCAACTCTCGGAAGGGCCTGTTCCAGTCGCAATAGTCCGACTGGCGGTGGTGGTACTAGTAGCTGTGGGTTATGCTCAGCTGCAGAACCCCTTACCCTTGGTGGGAATAAAACCTGCACAAAGCCAAGGTATGGTCTGAAGCCCATTCCCTCCAGAGTAGCTATGGACATTTCGTCGACCGAACATGTCCATGTTTATCCCGATGGTCCCGCCTCTACTCGATGTAGAACTGTTCACTCCCGAGTGTTCAGGCCACCATTCATCTTGCTAATTCTGGTGAGCACCGCCTCGGGCAGTGAGACGTCCGAGATGTAAGCCATACAGACGTAAGGCTTGGGGAGGTCTTGTCCTCGCACAAGCTTGAGACGATCCCCTTCCCATGGCTGGAACTCTTCAACTGCCCCCTCCAGCCAAAGCGAACTATCTTCGTCGGTACAAGTGAATAGGAGCCAGCCAGGCTAATTTGCACAGGCCTGGAACCTTACCATTGACCCTTCTTAACATCAACCGAGGTTGTGGAATTTTATTTAAGCAAGTTGAATGTCTGCACGTTCCGCCTTTAGGAAGGGGGTAAAGTTGTCGGTGCCGTGTCCATGAGAAGTTGGGCACGTTAGAGATCCCTACCCTCCTTACAGAAAGGCAGGGGTTCGGCAAAATTTCCAGGATAGTCAGGTGAATCTGCTACCTGGCGACGGTGATTGGCTATAGTTGCGGAAATAGACCGACGTTAAAGAAAGAAAAACACCCAATTAAAGGAAATATTCCGCACTTCATTAAACCCGGCTTTCACTTCTAATATGTGCATCAGTGTGTTAAGTAGGGAGGTAGATTCCTTTTTGTGGTATAGAGAGCTCTTTCCACGTGATCGGGATCTTTCTCTAAAATATTTAAATTGGTCAAAAATAAGCCACATCAAGTGGCTGAAGGAGCTGTGTTGCGTTCTGGGCTGGTGATATAAAACGAATGTTGTTGGCTTCGTGATGTTTAATAACTTTACATTCAAGTGTGAATAATTTAGATTGTCACCAGTTATTTCTTTTGGTCCATCTTGGCGTTTGAATATTAGCAGCAACAAATTAAAAACCAGTTCCCAAAAATTAGGTAAACAAACTAATCCGAGCTGGTTCGTTTATATCTTGCATTGGGGGTCCGTTTTCAGTCCAATTAGATAGACCATAATTTATGTATTCTATACTTTATAAGATATACATGAGTTAATTATATCTCAGAGTTTCCTCACGTTATTAATGAGGTACAAGACTGATACATTTGGAATTTTCTCTGGGTACTTCGTTCTTCGTTTGGTATCGACTTTCTTCAATCCAAGATAATTGACTATATTAGTTTGGTCGTAGTTACATGAATCAATCTCTTCAAAGTGCTCAAAAAACGTATCGGTAATCTCTTCGTCTGTTGCAACTTTAGCATGAGATATGTATTGTTCAAATTTTTGAGACAGTGTGGGGTGGCTCTTGAGGAATCATTTTACTCATTTACAGGGACTTAAAACAGGATATTCTTCAAACTCAGTCACTGGAAACCCAAATGTTAACATTGTGGTTATATGAACAACAAAAGCATTTTCATCTTGGTCTTCTGTGTGTGCCGTATTTTTCTGAAGCAAGACGCGGTGATAGTTTTTTTCTTATCTCTTCGAGAGCTTCCTTTCAGTAGTGTAATTTCTGTAATTCCTACTACCTAGCTTCGTTTTAGACACCTGTCTTATTTTAAATCTGAAAAATTTTAATCAGCAATGTAAAATGTAAGTAAGAATCCAAAATAAATTCATTCCTGCCCAGGTTTTGTTAGCTAACGTTACGGGGATTACTTTGTGACATGTTTTTCGTGTCATAAAGTTGCCACGAGACCTTTTATTTTTTATTAAACTGATTTATAGTATAGCACCAAAACCAACTTTGTTTTTGAAGGCCTGGTGCCACAAAGTAGAAGCTCATTGGAATAATTTTTTTTTAAGTCTTAAGGTCGTAATCACCTTAAATACAATACAAAAACATTAATAGGGCCTAAATATTCTTAAATAAATACTAAAATCCAACAAATATGCCTAGGCGAACAAGCAAGTTGCAGCTAACGACAATAAATCAGAAGTTGTCTAATAAAATTAAATTAAGGATTACAAGAAAAATAGGTATCAGACAATTTAGCTGGTCAGTAGCATCTAAATGTTGCATTTTGTTATGTAAAAGAGAATCTAAAATGGAAAATATAACAAAAATATGACGAAATGGCATCGACAAGATGTATAATATTATGTCAATAAAATTTTTACCAGTAGGTACCCAAAAGAAGGAAAATAATACTTAAAAGAACTAAAGGGGGCACATACCAACTTCAAATAGTAAAATATTTAAAACTGGATCAAGAAAAAATAAGTAATTTCATAAAACCAATTTTGACCGATACCTATTAAATTAGGTTGAATAAATCTTATAATAATAAATACTAATCAAACCGCAAGAAATGATTATATAAGAATAAAGCCCATATACTGTAGGTCATCTAGATAAAATAGGTTTAACAAGGCATTCTGTTTTAAGAAAAATATTAAAGTTTAAAACTCCCCTTAATTTTCAATATTGAAATCCACCAATGTTCTGCATCAAATTATCACATTTATCTTTTTTTTTCATTATATATATATATATATATATATATATATATATATATATATATATATATATATATATAGATAGAAAGAGGGGTATAAATCTCTAATACACAATTGCTCATGAGGAAAAAGTCATGATAAAATAAATTAAATCCCATAAATCTTTTTCATGATAAGAAAATAGAGAAGGAGCTTTTCTTAAAGGCAATAGAAATATCATTCAAGATACAAAAATTGTAATATGCATATGTCGAAAGTTTTTTTGTATAAGCAGTAATAAGAAAATGATAATTATAGTTGAGAAATTAGCATAAAATATGTACAGGGCATTTGTTTGACATTTGTGGGTATATTTTATAATTGTAAAGTATAGAAGTGAACAGTAAAGTGAAACTGGAGTTATAGCAAAATAGAATAAAAACTCCTTAATAAAAGTGTGGTGGTAAATTTGAATTGAATATAAAAACAGAAAGACAAATGAGCCATTTTGCTATACTAGTCTGTAGCAAAACCATAACTTGCGTTGCAAGATTGTGTTTTTATTTAATTAGAAAATGGGTTAAATATATGAAATGTTGGGCACATAAAAGAACCCTACCCCCTTACAGAAAGACATGAGTTCGGCAAAATTTCCAGGATAGTGAACTGAAACTGTTTCCTTTCGTCGGTGATTGCCCATTTGTAGCGGAAATAGACCGACGTTAAAGAAACAAAACACACACACAGCACACACATGAAATATTTTAATAAGTAGTCTTTGAGTTATGCTAGTGGCAGGTATAATTGTATTTAATAAGTTAATTCGCTTGAATTTAATCTTAAGTCAAAGTTTGACCTAGTTAAAAATTGTTTTCTGCTTGTAAACAAGTTATTAGGTACTATATAAGGCAGTGGGGTATCGTTAGATTGTGGAAAACCCAAGATGGATTGTTTAAATATAGTTTAAGTCCTTAGCAATCCATAAAGTAATATTGGAAATTTACAACTGCCAGTTCTAGTTAAAGGTTTGATATTCTTGAGTTTTCTATAAAAGACAATTGGAATTTTGAACAAGAAGAGTCTAATTTTAATCGACGTACAGCATGTTGCTCACGTTTCAAGAAATTAGAGTTCAAATGACAGCTGTCGATTAAAAGTGGAAAAATAAAAGGCGTTAGACGTCAATAACTGACCTCAATCAACAAAATGGTGAATTAACAGTGAAAAGTTGGTTTCTAAGTAAATATAAAGTGCTATCAACTAATCTATATATATATATATATATATATATATATATATATATATATATATATATATATATATATATATATATATATATATATATATATATATATATATATATATATATATATATATATATATATAACTGTCACTACAAGAAGAAATACAATAGGTACATAAATAAATTTAGTATTGAAGCCCTTTTTTTGTAATTTGTAATAAATTATAAGAATATTTCTTGTAATCTTTCCTAATGTTTTATTTTTCATAGCTTAACTAAATACTGTGGTATTAGGTCTACATTTTATTAACTTAAACCAATGTGGTAAGTTAATATTTAATTTAGGTAAATAGTTTTGTTTTTAACTGTGATTTATTAATTTATAATAATCGAATTATCTATGAGATGGTTCTCATTATTATGTAGTTGTATCATCTTAACTTAAAATTATATATTAAGATTTTATGCTGTTTTTTTATTTCTGCACTGTCCATAATTCTTTTAAAGTTTAGATAATCACCAACTGGTATCAACCATGGCAAAATTGTTTTGTTATACAGGGTTTACCACAGAACACGTTCGTTAGTTTTTGAGTAGTTTCCCCTTTTCAGCCTGAACATTTTGTTTTATAGTCAAGTTATACCACTATTTTGTTGTTTCCTGATTACGATGTATTAATATCAAAGTAATAAAATCGCTAAAAAAATTAAAAAAGAATTTTTCAGAATTTTACATAAATAAGTGAACAAGCTCTAAGTGTTGCAATATAATATTAAGGCTGTTGTTTAAAATGATAAAATGATATTAATCATTTAAGCATACATTTTAAGGGTAACATCTATGCAACCACTAATACACTATTGTATGAAGATATATAAAAACAAAACTCCTTTAAGTTCAGTGCTTTGCAGAATGTAGCAGAAATTATTATATACATATTTATGTTTTCTGGGCACTACATTTGTATTGGGCCCGATGATAATTATTCTCAATTAAAACAAAAGAAACAATACATAAATACTTTGATATTTTATTCATATAATATACAAAACAAAATAAATAATATTCACTTATCTCTTGCAAAGTAAATTAAAAAAATTAATTACATACAATCATTCAATTTATAATATACCACGTTTATTTCTTAACTCGCTAAACACTTTCCCTGCATAAAACAATTTAATATAAAAATAATGCTATATATAATAAAAACATGTTATATCTTTATTCCAGGTGAAATTTACTTAAATAATAATACATGTTTATATATTTTCTCGACACATGTGTCTGGCGCCCAGTAATAATTATTCTTAAATAAAACAAAATGCATAAATAAATATTATATTCATATAACATGCAAAACAAAATAAATAATGTTCATTTATCTCATGCAAATTAAATTTAAAAAATTACTCACATCCAATAATTATTTAATTTATAATCTACCACTTTCATTTCTGAACTTACTAAGCATCAACCCTGAGTAAAAACTATTTAATATAAAAGAAACCTGTATACAGTGATGAACAAATGTCTGGAAACAAGTAAATATCTCTGGAATTTTTAGAGATATCGAAATGAAGTTTTGGAGGTAGATATTACAGTAAATTGCGT